>VXBN01005698.1:122389-136771 GCA_013397395.1 Sinosuthora webbiana | reverse complement strand
TTTTTTTTTTTTTTTTTTTTTTAATACAGCTGACTTGGCAGCACTTTTGAAGAACTCTTTGGGACAATCTTGAGCCCTTCTTCCTATCTTTTATCTCCTTTGATTTACACTGTTAAATTTGATCCTTGATGTCTCTTTTGGTTCTTATTCCCTTTGAAGTAGTAGTTTGGAGAAGTCTGGATGGAAACCAAAAAAACAGTATTCCTATTGAGAGCAGGTGATTAATACAAAAACATATCCTGGAAAGAGACAACACCTTTCCAGAGCAGCAAATATATTAAATAAATGACACAGCTCTTATAACAAAGAAGGTGCTAGTGTAACTGCTAGGAGTGACACATGTAAAGAATAGCTGAAGTAAAATCTTTTGAGATGACTCTGCACTGAAAATGGACACTTGTATTGACTTTATTTAGAACTACTAAGCTTTACAAATGAAGCTTTTAGTCAGTAACCTAAAAAAGTTACTTTTTAACTTTGACTTATCTTGAACAACCATAATCTACCGTCTATTTATGTTACTCTATCTATAGTGTGTTCCATTTGCTGTTCCTTTAAACATTTCTATCAATGTAAAAAGCAACAGCATTAGTAGGTTTCACATCTTATTTACACACTTTTCAGGATTCAGAGGCATATCTGGGAGAGATACTTTACTTGTATTCTTATGTTCTTGGGTTTTTATTTTTACTTGTTTAAGTGATTGACCTTGTTAAAGAAAAAGTGAGGAGACACTGTGCAATAACAACAAATAGAGTTTAAAAACAGACATAATTTCCCTTCCTCCTTGGTTTCCAATTACTGAAAAAAAAAATTCTCCCCCAGAAAACCAGTCTTCTCCTTATTTGTGTACAAGCCCAATGTCACACAGACGTGCAAACATTGACTTCAGGCTTAAAGATTTTTGCTGTCTTTAAGAACTGGGAACTTCTGTAATACCTGAAATAACACTATACCCTTTTACAAAAGTATTGAGGATCTTCAGCAAGTTTAAGAAGATAAGCTAGCAAATTTTTGGATTCTGAAAGATTATAAGAATTATAAGATTCATTTAGTCTCCTAAATTATTTGTTTTCCATTAGTACTTAAGTTATGTGAAATCCAGTCTGGGCCATTCTCACAATTATTTCTTTCTGCCTTAGGGATATGCCTCATTCATGATTTAATCTATGGGTTCTAGCTGTAATCATGAATCAGAAAAAAAAAAATCCTCATCTTAGCTCAGAATTCAGGTACATCAGGTCAAGAAGACATAGCAAAGATTACTGCACATTTATGTTTGTTCTAAGATTCTATCTAATTCTTGGCTTTTCATTCAGCCGAATGTCTCTCTTAGAGACAACTCTGTATGAACCTAAATATAATTAGAAAAAATATTAAGTTGTTAACTTTTTTTTTAACAGCCATCAATAGAGAAAACATATTTTTAAATATGTAAGCCTTCACTGAAAGGTTTTCCTTGGCCAAGTAAAATTTTAAATAGTCCAAAAATTCCTCAAAACACCAGTTATGAGATGTTTACAACTATAATTGTTATTTTATGACTTTTTAAAATGAGTTGCAATACTCTTCCTAGCAAAACCAAGAGCCACACTTAAAAGGGAAATATGGGTGATTTGAGGTTGGATGGATGGAGTTTGCTAAGTCAAAGCTCTGTGAAATTATTTATTTTGACTGCATATTTGTTTTAAATTTTGCCAAATTCTTGATGTTCTAAAGTTTGCCAGTAAAATTTGGTTTTGAACCTCCTGGGAATTTTTGTCAAGTTCTCCTTTGTACTCACCTCGGAGAATAGTAGTACCTTAAGGCCCATTTGAACAAACTCCAGGAGCAAGGACCTAGGCTCACCAAGAGGTCAGATTAATAAACCTTATGCTAATATAGTTACTTTTAGCCTTTTACACCAGATAGCTAGTTTGGACAGAAAACTTAAACTATGTTGTAACTTCATGTGAAAAAGTCTGTAAATCTGTATACTGGAAAGAGTTACATAAATGTCAGTTGGTAGTAAATATGTATCACCATGTTTCTGACAGAGAATATTGGGGGTTTGATCATTATGCATAGATTTTCTTTTCTATTATATTAGGAGCTGTGAGGTTTATGTGAGCAGTGTTATTACATGGCATTCTTTATAGAATACTTCACCAGATCCTCCATTCTATTTGAACAGTTTAAGGTGACAAGTCTTATTCAGGTTGGATCAGATGACCTCCTGAGATTCCTTCAGACTTAAATTATCCTGTGATTTGTAATCAGGGCTTAAAAGAAGGAGAAAAAAAGGTAGCAATAGCTTTTCATTAAAACTCATTTAAACTTCCCAAATCATGCTGTTGGTTGCCAGAACAAAAAATAGTACAACCAAGAAAACAGTTGAAATTTTTTTTCTAATGCTGTTTGCATTCAAAGTCAAGTATGCCTTCAATTGTATGTTGGTCAATTTGCCACTGTGTCTCAGAATGGCTTTTTGAATAGCAGTTTGAAAACAGTGTGAAGCTGCAATTTATTCTTCATAGAATTCAACATTGTGTTTTTCTCAATTTGCTCTTAGTGAAAACTTCACCCCCACAGTCGATAATTTTTCCAAAGTTTTAGGGAGCACATAAATACAAACTTATCAGGAACTACTATTTTACAGCAGCAATTATGATGGGAACTGTTAAATCAATCAAAAATTACAAAATATTGTGCTTTTCTCTATTTCTCTAAAGGCAAAAATGCAACACCTTCCAGTTTATGATAAATGCTTTGATAAGAAATTGAGGTCACTTTTCATTATAGCAAATATTTTCAGGAAGAAAGAAGAACTTTTTATTTTGAATCATAGCACATAAACTTTAATTAGTGACCCAAGAGAGCAAGCCAAGCTGAATAAAGACAAACTAAAATTAGTAACAGGCTAACAGCTTGCCTATTTCCTTGGACAAAATGTGGCTGACAGATGATGTAATGTTCAGTGACAGACAAATTCTGATCCTCTTTGTCACTTTAAAATTCTATACACTGAGAAAATTAATAATTTCATTAATATCATCAACAGTAGAATCACTTGAATAGAGAAGATATTTCTAAATTAAAAAAAGAATAAGAAATGACAGTGATTCAATATTCTTAATCTGATCCCAGTGATATACAGGTGGTAGTATAGATAACAGTAATTGATGATTTCATTACTTAATTGTTTATTATCACCTGTCCTGATTTGCATTCTGGATCAAGTTCCTCCTTTACCATATAGCGTCCTGGAAAATAAATTAACTGTTTTTTCAAGTATTATCTTATAAAAATTCGATAAGTTTGTTCATTTTCTTTAGTAAAAACAGACAATGTATTTTATTTCTGCTTAAGTATTTTATTATGAGAACAGTTGAATTTGCAGATCAGAGAACTAGAACCAAATAAGCAACTCCAGCTTACTTTATGTAGCTGTTTGATCTGTCTCCTTCTGCTGCATTTCTACTTATGCCTGATTATATCCTTTCCTCTGAGGTCTCCATATCCTGAAAAAAAGTCTGCTTATAATAAAGTATGGTATTTCAAGTGACTGCAGCTATCAAAATGCTCTTTGACTTTATGTCTAAGGTACTTCAACACACAGCTGTCTTTTTCATCACGGGAAAGCTCAGAAGTAGGAAAGAATTTTGGTGGGGTTTTCATGTGATTAGTACTATCTATTATTCCTATTTATTTCAAGGGAGTGGTTCAAGTGCAGGGTTTGTTCTGCAAAGAATAGAGTTAATTGGTTTTCTACACATCTGTGTCCTTCACTTTCATCTTCTACTGTAAATAACTCTAACCCTTTTTCTTACTATTTTCACATATGTCACTTTCAACAATAAAATATGCCATGTCTGTGCCATGTCTATAATAATATGCTTGCCTGCTGGATATCGGAACTCTGCCAAATGTATTACGTTATAGTCTAGATCTGTTAGCATCTCTTCCAGTGTAGATTTATAAGGAATAAGAGTCACTAATTTGGATTTTTCTTCTCTATTCAACTAAAAAAAATTCTACACTATTTATTTTCTGATATTTTTCTTCCTCTCAAATTTGTTAGTTACAGATAAGTAGTTAAAAATATTTATGTATAGGCATATAGAATTTTTGGTTTGTATGCATATAAATGGAGGCAAAAAGAAGACCTCGTAGATGGACAAGGTATAATTGGAGTAATACATGAAGGGCATGAGAAGAGATTTTTATTTTATTGGAAAATTGATGTGAAGAAATTTTATTATCTATAAACATATAGCCTGGATTCAGGAAATGCATGTACATGTTCCTAACATACTTATTGTTAATAGTCTTTTTTTTTTTTTTTTGTATAAATTTTGTAAGGTCCTTAGGGTCGTAATGGTTTCTACTGGCATCTTTCTTCTAGAATGTTGATAATAAGTTTTATGCAGCTAACATTTTTTTATACCTTACTGGCTCTTTAGCTTGATTCTTTGCTCACAGAACAGAATCTTGTTGCAGGTGAACAAGGACCTAGATAACCAACTCTTCTTCTAAGTGGAAAATTGAAATATTTTAATATTCATTTTGTTCCTCTATCCTTTATTGTTTCTTTGATCCTCCCTCATCTTTGTGTTTACCATGATTAGCTACTTATCACATAAAGTAATAGTGTGTAAGGTATAGAACATTTTATGACTATAAAATATTTATAACAGTATCATAGGATCACAGAGTACCAGGTAGGACGGGGAGCTCAAGGATCCCCAAAATCACAGTTTAACAAGATGGCCCAGTACACGGCTGAGTATTAGAAGAGTCCAATGTTGGGCCTGGGGAGATTATTCCAATGGCTGATTGTTCTCGTTGTGAAAAGTGTTTCTCTTATGTCTAATCAGAATCTCCCCAGAAATAACTTGCACCCATTACCCCCTACTCTTTTCCTCAACTGTTTACACAATTCTTTATGGAAATGGAGTCTTCATCTTACACAAAATCACAGATTCAGATTTCAATGTCCAGGTGCAGACGTTTTCTGTACTGGGCCTTGGGTTTACTGAAGGTTGGTGAAGCCTGAGATGACTCAGACAAAACATTTTGTTTTGTTTTAAATGAATATGCAGTCCCAGTGCATAGAACAGGAGAGAATGAACTTTACATTTTAAGTCCACCTCTTTTTTTCCTATCTTCTAAAGAAATCTAGAGAAATAAAGCAGGAAAATCTTCAAGCTTTAATTACAAAGTCAATGATAAAATTGGCAGGGAGAAGAGTAAAACTCAATTTTGCTGTCATTGTTCTGGAGTCCCTTTTTTTTTCCTTCCTGATTAATTTCACCCTCTGATAATAAAACAAGTCAAACTCCACATAGAAAAATACAATTACTAGCATCTTTTAGACTTGCTTCCTAGCACAGGTCATGAAGGCAATAGATCACACCCTTTCCTATGCAATTATATTTTACATCTTCATTTACAGCTCACCCACATCTATTCCTTCATTGCCTTCAATATCCCTCTCCTGAGTTTTATGCTGCATTAGTTTATCTGAAGCAGCTGCTTTTCTTTAGGTGGTTCATTGCACCTACCAGCGAGGGTCATGATCTGGAGAGGAGTTTTCCCCACTGAATGCAGGTCTTTAATACTTGAACACATCTGGGAGGTATAATTTTGTCAGCTATGTCACCCCATATCCCCTAGCTCTGTGTCCTCCCAGCCCCTCATTTTCAACTCCACCCTCTCTGAGATTTGAAGGACACTGGTTTACAGCATTTCAGCCAGCATTTCCTTTCTACTCAAAACTTTGTTGAAAATAAAAGCAATAAAATCAAAGGAATGGTGAAAGAAATCACTATGGGTTATAAATTACAATTGCATTTTATGGTTTATGGCAATTACATTTTGCTTTATATACTAATAGGAACAAAAGCATGCCAATATTTTATCAGTTATCCTATATTACATTAGTCTCAAAACCAGAAAACCTGATCTACAGAGCTGAAAGCTTTTAAAAATCAGTATATCCTAGTAAATTCTCTTTGTCTATCATATTAAATATGTAATTTGCTGTGATGGACAAATCCCTTTTGGTTTAATCCTTTAGGAGTTTAGGAGCTTAGAAGAAAATGTATTTGAGCCCAACATTATGAGTCAAAAGATTTCCCACATTAACATAAGGAATATAAATACAATAGTTTCAGTTTTTGTATTAAGCATTCTAAACCTTTATTCACTTTTAAAGAATAGATGTCCTGCACCTTCCAGACATTTGACATTGATGAGAGCCTAATCTCAAGTCATGTCACAGGTTAATGCTTGGACAGAAGTAGGGTGAGAGATTAGTAGACCAGTGGAGATTACAGATATGTCAACTTTGTTCTGTTCAACATCACAGCAACACTATAAACAGGATAAAAGCAAGGTTCATGGTTTTTAATGGTCAGTAGGGCACACATTAATTTATACATCTCCAAGAGTTCTTTTCTTGGTTAATGTTCTTAATGCACTGACTTTTATGACCCGAATCAATTCTCTCTGTATTTTCTAAAAGTAGAAAGTGCAGGAAGTTTATATTTCCGTAGATGAGCTGGTCAAAGTAGATAAAAAATAACACAAACCCCAAAATTATATGTGCCTAGAACATACTATTGTGCTACAATCTTAAATTTTATTTTATTCCTGGTAGGTAGAAACTACTTTTTATATGCTTTGACTACTTGATGGCTGGATTGTAGACACAATGTGTTTCTGCCAGGGTAACAGAAAGTAGAAACGATCTTTAAGATCTGTAGAGCCATAAAGAGGATGCATACAGCAGATCTCGGATGAGGTAGATGCCAATTCAATATGTAGAATTTAAAATGTATTTCTTTGGTTTGTGGCTTTTCGGAAATCCACTTGGTGAAAATTTTCATATCTTGTGTTGTTCATGTACTAATATAGAAAACATTTAGAAAAATACAAGGTCATATTTCCAGGCTGATTTTTCTCTGAATTTTGAATAAATCAATATGTCCACTTTAGCATTTTTTGTTTGCATCTTACATTTGTTTCGGGATATTTATGGATTTCCTTCTAGACTATAAACAACCGTTATGGATGTGCTGTTTTTTTTCACTGGGACAATATTTCTGAAGAGGATTCGACCATCTGGAAATTGTCATTTATTTATCCATTTGTCAGTACAAAAAAAAAGTGTAACTTGACTCTCTAAGGCCTTTTATTTAATGTTATTTCTTTGTTCTTCTTCTATATATGCTTTCTGTTGTATGCTCCTCTGATACTCTTGGGGATATGTTACTCTGGAATTCCAGGTAGTGTCCCTACAAGGGTTTAAGGGAATCCTTTGTTTCTTACTGCTTCTTGAAAGCCAACACAAAATTCCTTCATCCTAATAGGAGCAATGCTGAGCTGTCAGAGAAGCTTGGCCAGGCAACCAGGGGAAAATCCCAAGGGAAGCAGACACTGTCCCAAAGGACACAGTGAGGTGAGCAGGGTAGACTCAGGGAGGATAGTCAGAGCCAAAGAAGTATCTGGATCATGGGGGTCTATCGTAGTGAAGATGCAGGCCTGGGGCCAGGTTGGAAAGCTAATCCATAGGTCAGAGTTGAGATCAGGTCTTGTAGTAACCAGGCAGGTCTATAGTGACAGTGGTGGCTGGGAGCAGCCCAGGAACTCAACCCAGGGGCTGGAGTTCAGGCCAAGGGATTCCATGGTGAGACAGAGCAAGGCTGTGGCAGGGCTGGAGACCAGCACTCCTGGGACACTGCTGATGCCAGGGCTGATAACCCTGGGCTAAGCTGAACTGGAGGTCTTGAGTCTGTGGGTAGGGTGTGGAGAGGTCCTTGATGAGGCTGGGCAGAGGCAATAAATTCTATAGCTCATTTATGGTCCTGACATATACAGAGATATTTAGAGTCAAGAGACCTAAATAGTAGTAGAGTATAGTATAGAGTAGTAGAGTACTCTTTCTTAGAGTACTCTAAGAAAGAGAATAACCATTATATTTAAGTTTCTAATTTTTCAGGAAGCAGTAACACTTTTCAGAGTTTGATTAAGGAAAATTAAGATGGACTAAGGACTTTTCATAGTCAATTTGTCACCAGCCTTCCATAAACTGAATGCATTTCCAAATATGTGAAAAAGCTCAGTAAAGCACTCCTTTTTGTTTTCTAGGGAATGGTGTTATTGTACATTTTTAATCTACATCCACTAAAGGAAAATATGGGAAATATTAAATGCTTCAATAAGCATTCTGTTCATGCACTGTGTATAGGGACAATCCTTTGACACACTTTATGCAACATGGTGACCTCTAGTAATACCCTTTATGGTCAGAAGATCAGAGTCTTGCATTTTAAAAAGGAATTATGCCTGCTTCTTCTAGAAGTCTTTTTAGCAGTGTTCTCAAACTATCAGTATTACACCCTACTTATTTCTCATTGAAATGCCTTGAATATTAAAGATTTTGTTCTAATCAGGATGAGAAATAAAATAAAAATTAAATGCAAGGGTAAGCAAAGTCTCTTGTCATCTTATTCACCAGGCATCTTATTTGACTGGTTTATATTAAACTGTTATTTGAATTTTGCAGCAAGACATTAAAAACAAAGTCACAGGTTCACCAGTACTCTCTTATCTATCCATTCAGAATTTATTAACTGCTTCCTTTTATTTTAAAATTATTTCTGTATTTCCATCCCATAGTCTCCTTATTAAAATTCTCAGACCAAGAGGAGCAACTCTCTAACTAAAGTGAATTAAACAGCATGAGAGTTGTACATTGCTCATACCAGCATAGGTCAGAGCTGCAACTCAGCAATTTTATGCCTCTCTTGCTAAGGCAGTTCTAATATATGGTGCACTCTAGAGAGGCGCGGGGATAAATCTTTGCGGTTTGCTACTCTTATTGTTTTCTCCTTCAATAATTTTAATGACCTGCTCTCACTTAAAAAATAGCATAAACATCATCTAAAATTTAAATCAGGATTGGAAAAAATATAAACTGTAGCTGCCATTTTCAGACTCTATTTGTTGTGTCATGCTTTGGAATTATGTGGGAAGCATATAAAACAATAGGTACCAAGGGCAGGATTAATCTTACCCAGCTTTTGCCATCTAGCCATCTAATCTGACTTTCCAGTTTCTCTTTACAGCCGTAGAACTGTACAACACAGCAGTCCCATGAATCCTTAAAGGTGACCCATCTGACCTATTACAGTTTCTTGTCTCAGAGTTAGATTAATTGCTCTAAAAAAGAAACTTACTTCTTTATACTGACTATGAAGAAAGCTAATACAGACAAACTCAGAAATCATATCTTTTGTTTTAAGGAAGTAGTGAATTTAATATATTACCTTAAGTTTTTAAAAGGCTTCCATAACTTTTCCTGAGTTTAAGGTTAAAATTTTCCTGATGTCTGCTTTTTATCTCCATCCAAAGTATTTATGTGGAAAAAAACCACCAAAACAACCCTTATACAACTTATAATTACTGGGGTCAGACACAAAGTTTTCACCCCACACAACACACTGGCCCATGGCCATTTGGAAGCAACCTTCATTTATTGTGCTCATGAAACACACAAATTTAAGGCAGACTGCTTTAAAGAGAGAACAAAATGCAATTATTAATTACATGTCTGTATTAGGTGGACTGGATTCCTTTTTTGCTTCTTTAATTTCATTCTAATTGCAATTGGAATTTAATCAATTACTGTATGGCTTAATATTTCTCTGGAATACTTTTATTGGTGTCCAGCCTCTTTTTGACTTGTTAGATTTATTGTAATTTATTGTAATTTATTAAGGGTCATTCATTCATATTAGTAGAGAAAGATGGTGGCCAACAGCCAGTGTTTAGACCACAGTAAATGCAACTTTTTGAAGTGAAGGCAAGCTGGTGGAAAACACAACTAGACTGCAGTTTGTTGTATAACTTATACATTTATAGGTTTAGGGATTGGAATCTGTTAATGATAGTGGGTTTCATACATAGGAAGAAAAAATTGTTTTTAAATTTGCGCTGATTAGATCTGCTCAAAGGTTTGAAATAGGAGTTGTGCCAGTGGACATGAATATACATTATGGAGGGCTATGATAGCATTTTTGAAATGAATATCCATAATTGCACTCAAGAATGTGTAATCAAACAGAAGAACTCTCATTTGCACATCAGTCTATGTACTTCTATTAATTAAAGCTCCTTTCAAAATGTTTGTACAGAACAAAATCTGTCTTCTGAATGTTTGCAATAAGCAAACAAACAAACAAGGAAACAGAACAAGAGGATGGACAAGCAGTTTTGCAAGCAAGATTTGCCAAATAACAGAGCTTCAGAATCACAGACTCACTGAGGCTGGAATATGTTACTTTCTGCAGTTCTTTGTTTAAACAGTGAATATGCTTTATTCCATGAATATAATTTAAATATCAGAATCATAGATATATGGAATGGCTTGAGTTGGAAGGGCTTTTGAAGATTGTCTAGTTTCAGCCCGCAGTGGGCAGGAATCTTTGACTAGACCAGGTTGCTCACAGCCTCATTCAGTCTGACTTTGAACACTCCCAGGGATGGGACATCTACAACTTATATAGGAAACCTGTTCCTGTGCCTCTTTACACCTCATAGTCAAGAATTTCTTTGTAACATCTATTTTAAAACTGTTCTGTTGCAGCTTGAAGCTATTTCCACTATTTCTGTCACTATACGTCCTCGTAAAAAGTCTCTCTCCATCTTTCTTTCTGGTTCCCTCAGGTACTGAAAGACTGCAATTAGGTCACCTTGAAACCTTCTCTTTTCCAGGGTGAACAATCTCAATTCCCTCAGCCTTTGCTCATAGAGAAGTTGTTCCATCTCTCTGATCAAAGTGGTGGCCCTGCTTTGGACTCACTCCAACATGTCGATATCCTTCCTTTGCTGGGGACCTTTGGTTTCACAGTAAGGTTATGAAATCTGGCTCAGTTATAACAAATACAGTCAATGTTTTCTAAAAATTATCATACAGTCAATACTTTGTAAGAAATACACATCTGAAAGACTTTAAAAAAACAATTTGCTTCTTTGTAATTCAGATAAAGTAACTTAACTTTTAGCTTTCAGGAAAGCTTCCACTTAGTTTTAGTTTGGGTTTGTCTTTTTTTTTTTTTAACCTCCTGGAGAAAAATAGTTTGTGTTTGTTAATTTGGAAGTTTACAGTCCCAATTTTAACAAGGGAGCCAAACTGTATTATTTATTTTTTCATTTGTTTGTTTGTTTTTAATTCCAGCTGTATGCAGCTTGCTGACCTATATACATTACACATCAGAATTTTGCACTGCTCACTGGAAGAATCTTACTGTTCTCTCAGTCCAGAGAATAAAATGAATGCAACACATTGTCTAGAATCCAAACCTGTATACATCACATTTTTAGCTGGATTATCTGCTTCAGCAGACCTCTCATTCTGGTAGGTTTTTCAGTCTAAATAGCCAGCTGCTGAAAGATGAAGATTAATCTTTTCAAACTACAAAGACAGGAAGAAAAAAAGAAAAAAGAAAAAAAAAAGAGGAAAATAAACAATCCACAACTAAAATTGTCTTCATTAAACTTCTGTTGTAGTTTAATTTGGAAAGAAATAAATATTAGCCTTTCCTTTGGTCGCCAACCTCTTCCCAGTGGAAAACGCCCTTGCTAAACTTCTGATGTCATGCATCTGTGAATGTCTTATTTCTTTACCATGATACTTTGGAGGGTTTTATGTCTATAAGCTTCATTGATAATTAGTTTTGAGACAAGTCTTTGTGGAATACAGGATTCCTTTTGGGGAACATTTTGATTTTGAAGTGGAAGTATTTGTATAAGTTTCTGTTTTGAAGAGAAAAGAAACATAATTTTCCTATCATAATTTCAGCAAATAATTGATGTTAAGAAATTCTGGGAAAAATGTCAGTGTTTTTTCAGTGAACAGATATTACTGTAACATTTGGAGATGACAGTTTGTACTGGGAGAATGATCATGAGAAATTTCTCTGCAATGATGTATCTCTGCAATCAATAGAATTTATCAATAAAGACAGTGATTCAGCACAGATATGCTTTTGGGCATATAGACAGTCCCATTAACTTCAGTAGCTGTAGATGACAAAATTGTTTAAAACAAGGTAGCTATTATTAATACTAGCATGCAAATCTCATACCCACAGAGGAAAGACCAAGGAAGCAACTAAGCAGGCATCATACAAAAAGAGGGAGTTATCCCAGTCCTACGTGGAGCAGGATGTTTCTCATAGTCCTTCCAGTAGTTTCTACAAATAATACAAGGTTTACTGGACTGAAGAAATAGCAAGTGTGGATGTTTGTGAAGACTAATATTTCATTTTTTTTTTTTTTTTCCAAAGTAAGAGCCCTATTTTTAAAGTTTCTGTCCCAGGAATAAATATATTTTTTAAGAAGGAAACCCATCATCATGATTTATAATTCAGAATCCAAAGAAGAACTAAGCAAAATGCTCACAAGTGGAGCACCTTCTCCACTAATTTGTCAGAGAATTTATGCACTTAGGAATACTGATTCACCAAACATCCAGGAAAGGCTTAAGTTAACTAAGCAGTGTCAAAATATAGACACACAATACTTTATAATGACTAGTGATTTCATTAACACAGGTATTTCTGGCTAGATTTTCAATTATAATGTAAAAAAAAAAAAAAAGTATGTATATATTCTAAAGATATTTTAAACTCCAGGGGTAAAATCTGTCCTTTCCTTTTTCTATGTAGGAATTTTCAAATGTGAAGCTGCTTGAATAAAATGTGATGAAGCGTAAGGAAAGGTATAGCAGTATGAAATCTATGTTATTCTTTCTTACGGTTATCATACTGTGACATATCTATCTAAAGAATTTCTTGTTCATTTTGTATTTTTCTGTTCTAATCTGAAATGTTATCAGTTTCCTTTCTGTCCTGTGGACATACAGGTGAAGAATGAAGTGAAAAATTCAGGTGGAGGCATAAACTAAAAGCAAGGCTATTCCTTAGCTTGTTAAAGCAATGAAAATATCCTTTCAGGGAACAGACTATGTGAGTAAGAATAATAGAGTTAATTTTCCTGGTTCTGAGTGCTTCTGACAAGTGTTGAGGTTTAAGGTCCTTTTTTAAAGGAAGTGGAAGCTAGCCTTTCACTAATAAACCACTTTTTACAGTGTTAAGTTTCCTTACATTCAACATGAAAAATATCCTTTTAGCTGTATTACTAGAAATTATTATACTCTTGGACACGTTAAACATATACTAAGACATCATTTGGAAAAAGTTATAACCAAAAAACACTCCACAAGTTGGTTGTACATCTATCCAGATATTTTACTGTGCTTTCACAGAGCAGCAAAGGATATCTATCTGCATTTTACAGAGGTAAAGAAACAATCTTAGATCTTTGTATGATAATTTTTTTGCCAATATGGATGTCAAAGTTTAAGATATTAGGTTTTAATACTTCACCTCTTCCTCTCCTGCAATGAAGGCTTGAACACCTCTGTCAGGATTACATACTCATGAACAGATTTTCTGACCAAAAGAGCCCTGGTGTCATTGCATTTTCTCTAAATACATGCAGGCATTCATTCAAAATATACAAGATGATTTTTTAACACTCATTTTTGCATATGTACATGGGTCACAGATGACTATTAAGGGAAGCTCTGGATCTGGAATAAAAATGTAAATTGCAGACCACTTAAGTGGCTCAGGGTAGAAGAGGCAGAGAGGGAGAGAATGTGGGACAACACAGGCAGAGTTTGATGTAGTCTCCAGTTCTACGCTTAAAGGAATAGGGATATGAGTTTGAGTTAACATATACCATATATTATAACATATACTGCCAAATGACATTTTTGATAGGGTTTGAAACTATATCACCTTTCTATTAAAGATAGAAGTCCACTCTGCTAGTACTGTGCATAGAACCTCATCAGGTATACTTGTGCTCAATCTGCTCTGAATTGCTGAATGCATGCATCTTAAATGTATGTAAGTGTTTATCCATGTATTCTGATAGAATTACAAATGGTGTCATATCAAACTCCAATTAAAACCTGCTTTTGGCAGTCTGCATTTTTTAAAACCATTCAAGTGTCAGGAAACTGTTCAGGGAGCATGGACTCCCTCCTTGATCTTCCTGCAACACACCAATTAATGAGATGGTATTATCTACCCCTGATGTTTATCTCTCTTTTCTGCCCTGAGATGACTCCTTTGGCAAGATGATATGGCTGGTATTGTACCTTCTGCAACACTATCGGTTCCACTGTTTCTCCATTTGGCAATCAGAAACTTGCTCAGTAAAATGTCTGTCTTGGTTTGGGAAGACAGGTATTTGCCAGATAAAAGCTGGAGTTTGCTTTGGAATGAGAAGTGTAAGCCACGCCCCCCCCCCCCTTCCCTCTTTTTT
>VXBN01005698.1:95706-120992 GCA_013397395.1 Sinosuthora webbiana | reverse complement strand
AAAAAAAAAAAAGAAAAAAAAAAAGAAAAAAAAATCTGACGTGTTGAATAGACATGAGAAGCAAAATAGGAAGTTACTTTTTTTAGGTTAGGTACAATCTCATGGTAAAATTTCGTGTCCATGTATCTTAGAACAGAGAAGCTAGCACCTAATTTCCTTCACTTGTGCAGACCTGTTTTGTCACATTTCAATAGGTTTCTAATTGAAATAAAAGCATAACACACCAGTCCTGACATCTTTTAATTGATTTGAGTCTTGGTAACCACCAGTCTAACTTAAAACATTTTAGACTTAAGGATAGAATAGATTGTGTATATATGAAATTTATAAAGCTTGACAGCCTGTACAGTTTCAAAAATTGAATGGAAACATTGAATTGACAAAAGGAAAATATGTAATGACTTGGAAGAAAGCTGTGATCTGAATAGCTGAAGAATATCCTACACCCAGTTAATCATCTTTCAATGAGAGTTAACATCAAGACAATAAAACCTCTCCATGACACCAATCAATGCTCTACATCATAAGACATGTGATTTTAAAAAGCATTTTAAGAAAATAGTTGTAATTAATTCTCAAAATCAAGTTATTGTTCCAAACTGACTATAATTGAGATATCCTTAAACCTAAGGCTAGAAGAAGAAGCCTTCTAAATAAGTGCGACAGAAAAGTAGTGAGAACAATAATTTATCTCTAGTGCCGTCGTGATTTATTTGTATTTATGTCGTGTTTCAACTTATGAGTGATTCCTCTCACGTAAAAAACTGAATTCCTACACTGTATTTATAAAGTATTCTATCTTTAGAGTTTTTATAATACATAATAAAGAATTTTTGAAATTAAGACTCAATATGTGTGATAAGTAAAAATGAACTGTGCACTATATGTGAGTATATTAGGAGAGAAAATATACGTAGTCAATATTTGTCCCTGAGGCCAACTGGTACAGACTAGACTGTGTTGATACTTTTAAAATCTTATTCTCTAAAAAATGTCAACATCCAAACTGTTGATTGGGAATTGTTCCCTAGCAATGTTGACCACTGCATTGTACACAAAAATTTCTTTGGAAAGTCAAGTTGGATGTACCAAAAATGTACAGGGATCACTATAGAAATATAATGAAAACAAGAAATACAGATATTTTTAAAGGGGCTTAAGTTAGAAGTCTTCAAAGACTCAGGAGGAATGGTATTTTCACATTATTATCCTTTCAGATAATACACATGTAATTAATTTACATGCATGAAATCATGGTGTTATAACTTATTCTTCACTTGATGCACAAATATAAATTAAAATGTACAATTCTTCTTTCAGAATAGTTGAAATGTAAGCCTGAACACAGCAATATAGGAAATATAATGCATTTTTTCTGATACGTTGTAGTAAAAAGACAGCTTAGTATTGTAGCACACTATGTTATTAAGGCATGATTGTCTGAGAATGTGAATATGCGAACAAGAAAAAATTTAAAAAAAAGAAAAACCACAAAACACCCCTTAAACACACAAATAGACACACGCACAAAACCCCAAAAAACTAAAAATGAAACAAAACGAAACAAAACAAACAAAACCCAAAAAACCAAACCAAAACAAAAAAACAAATAAACAAAAACCCTGGACAACAAAAAAAACAAAAAAAAAACCCTGGACAAATTATAGAAATTATATTAATTATATTTTTATTCTCAGAGGAGTACATTATGGAGCTGTGTTAGATTCAGCTTCAGAAAGAAAACCTGACTTCTTATTCCCAGCAAGTGCAGAATGGTAATGGAAGTTACTGTAGTTAAACAGAGAACAGGAGAGACAAATAGATTTTGTGGCAGATGGATAATTTAGGAACAAAGTTCTAATGTTATTACAAATCTTGCTAAATTTGCAGTCAGGTGGTAGTGGGATGTGAAGCATGTTGTCATGGGTTCATATTGGAAAAAAAGCCAGAGGAGAAATCAAAGTGATATTGTGCTTCATGTCAATAAATTAACTAAATATTTAGAGCTGTGTTGTAGAGGATAGAAAAGGCTGATCAGTTGCTTTTGAAACTGCATTTGAGAAACAGATAGAATGTGATGAAGGTGTTGGATACCGACCTTCTGATCAAACAGTTTTTCACTAATGCTCCAAAACAAATGAGGAAGTCTCATGGTTGCAATGCAAAGTTATTGTGGAGGACTTCAACTAGTCCAACATCATCTGGATATGGTTGAACACAAGCAAACCAGGAGAATTCTGGAATGCATTAGGAACAGTGTTTTGATGAAGATGCTGTATGGACACAAGGTGAGAAGTCATATTTGTCAGAACTGCTGCCTCTGACTAAAAATGAGTAGTGTGATTGGTAAACAGCAACCTTCAATTCCAAGTGCTATCAGATGATTTAATTAAATATCCTCAGGAAAATGAGGAAGAGCGAAGATATAGTCAAGGCATGGGATCTAGAAGATGAGACCTTTGCTTGTTCAGGTAACTGGTAGAAAGAATCCCTTGGATGCTCTTGCAAATGGAAAAAAAAAAAAAAAGTGAGAGAGAGAAAAGGGAAAAACAAACAAGCAAACAAAAAAACCCCACCCAACCCCAGCAACACAAATCTCAAGACAGCTAATCTCAAGACAGCGGATTACTGCACAGGAAAAATCTCCTCAAAATACAAGGATGGTCTATGAAATTAGACTGACTTGACATAAGGCCATGGATAAAATATCCTGATTGTACTCAAATGCAAACAGAAAGAGTATGGGAGAAGGAAATAGAGATTTCCTACCAGGAGAACAATAAGAATATTACATGAGATGCATGAATGAAACTAGGCAATTGAGAAAACTAAAGCTTATAGTTGAAACTGAGAATGTGAAAGTCAACAAGAAGAGTTTTGTAAGTACATTGGCAACAACCAGAACAGAAACCAAAGATGATGTAGGCTCCCTATTACTGAGTCAGTGAATTGATGTTGATGGAGAATTAAAAGGCAGAGATACTAATTTTCTCATTTGTAGCAGTTTGTACTTGCAATGTCTGCTGTCAGGCCTCCCATGTCTACTAAATGAAGTACAACCTAACAGCAGGAAAATATCAAGTTAGGGACCACGTTAACAAACTGTACAAACATTCAGTGGGGACAGACTGAACACATTCAAGACTTCTGAGAGACCTGTCAGATGCCATTTCAAGGTCCCTGTCTGTCATCTTCAAAGGGTTGTATCTGTCAAAGGAGTTCCCTGTAGCATGGAGAAAGACAATTATTATGCCCATCTTCTAAACTGAATGAAGGGCCAAGGTAATACAGACTGTCTGTGAAGAAAATGCAGCAAATCTTTTTGGAAGATATTTCCAAGGAAAAAAAAGTGGTTGGAAATAGGTAGCATGGATTCACTAAGGGCAAATCTTACCTGTTCAGTATGATTGTCTTCTACACCAAGTTAACTGGCTGAGTGGGCAAGTGCAGCAGGGTCAGCTGGAAAATCTCTACAGTATAACTGAAAAGAAGTAGCCTAAAAAGACAGAGGAAAGGTAGGTAAGACTCACTGGAGCAATAAAAAACTTGCTTTTAAGTAGCCAACAGTTCAAAAGCATATTTTTGAGTGCTCCTTTGGGATTATTGCTAGGGCTCATCCTGTTTCAGATCTTCGTTAATGACTGTGACAGTGTGCTCCCCACTCTCAACTTTTCTTCTTAAGCAGTAGCCCCAAATGTTTGTAATGATGGCTGCATCTGGATTAGGACCTGCATATTGGATTACAGGTAATCCAATACTTAAGGGACTGTCCTGTGTTGTAGTATAGGATGTGCACAAAGTATTCTATCACCATCTTCATGAACAGTTGAATCCAGGTGGGGCAGTGCTCTTCCCAGGTCCCCTCCCTCTGGGCCATTATCTTCTGTTAATGGCCCATCAAATGCCTTGCCCATGACTCATAGATAACTCCCTCCAGGAGCTATCTCTCTTTAATGGCCATCAAGGACTCCCTGCATGACTCATCATCCCATTGTGAGATGCTCCGCCCAGGGGGAGGAACCAAGCATTCTCACCTGGATATAAGCTGGGGATGGGACAGTACAGGCAGCCCTTACTGGATTTCCAGAGGACTAGAGCTACTAGACCTTTCTACAGGATCACTGCTTCAGGAAGACAACTTCATCTGCACTGCTTCCATCACCCTGCTCAGGTTGTATGCTGATTCTGTCAGTGGTCTTTTGTATTATTGCATCTATTTTTTTTTTTTCCCTATTAAATTGTATTTCTGACTTGGACCCTCTCACTTGTTTTGCTTTCAAACCACTACAGGGACGTAAAATCTTGCTCAGCACCTAAGGGACATAAGTCTTTCTCAACAGCTGAGGGATAGTTGAGCATGTGCCAACTCAAAACATATCTGCTTTGCAAAAAGGGCTGTAAGTCAGGGTTTACCTTACTCCATAAATAGCAGACAGTTCAGGCTCTACTGAGCTCACTGGTTCTGCACACCAGGATCTCCCCTTGCATAGGAGCACCTCAGGAGGTTACTCCTCAAGGCTGAGGGTATCCTTATCTCATCAGACACTTGGTAAGTGAATTGGAATAAGTGCACTCAAACTAAAATCTTAGCTGTGTGATATAAAGGATTGCTTGTGCACATCTAGTCCTTTAGGCATAAACCACTGGTGATCCGTGTTTTCTTATCTATGTGGATCCAGCCACACCTAAACTCCTCTTAGAAAGAAGTTTAGATCTCAAGGAGGTCTTTTTTGAATCTCATGTCTCATCAATCACCCTTCCTGAGGGTTTTATCTGACTCGACTCTATGCAGTAAATGAGTATCTTGCCATTGAATCTTGTTGAATCACTGTTGCATTTACTATCAAGCTTAGTTAAATCACTGTTCTGTATCAATAAACACACCACTCTTTCTCTCTTACAAGTGAAGTATTTCACTCCATCCATAACAAGAACTTAGTGTGTTTGCAGAAGAAAGCAGGTTTGGGAAGTAGTTTATACACAGTCATTCAGAGAGAATTCCAGGTGCTGGAGAAATGTGCTGGCAGAAACACTGAAATTCATCTTATAGAAACAAAACCCGCAGTGCTTGGGATGCAGGTAAGACCATGATAAGAAAGACCATGCAACAATGTGGGTGGATGCTGACTGGATGGGGAGTAATTTTGTATGAATGGATCCAGTGGGCCCATCTGTCTACTAGCTGAGCATGAATCAGCAATCTCTTTTAGTGAAGGCTGAAGTTTTACTGGTCTGCATTAGGACAAGTATAGCCAGCAAAAAATGTCAAGGAACTGTACTCCCCTGTGGGGCATTTCTGAGGCTGCACTTGAAGAAATGTTTCTAGTTTGGGGCTTTGGGAGAAAGATGGAAAAACTGAACAATGAAGAGGCAGGAGGAACATATGAAATAAAGTTGGGAAGTTTGGTTTCTTCAGCATGAAAAAGAGAAGGTTGAGAGACAACTTGTTTGCTGCATTCATCTACCTTTTACTTGTTAGAGAAATGAGAGTGCCAGAATATTGTCCAAGATGCAAAGTAATAGGTTTACAGACCATGGCAATTGACAGCTGCCATAATGGGAACTGTATATACAAATTCACAGTGAGGACAGTCAAACACTGGAAGAGGTTCTCCAAAGTGGTTGGAGAATCTTTATTTTTGGAGGTGTTAAAAACCCAGCAGCAGAAGGTCCTGAGCACCCTCATCTACCGTATAGCAGGAGATGAGGTCAGATGATGTCGAGTCTAAAGAATTGTATGTTCATAATGAAATATTTTTCTTTCCTTTAATACTTTGTCTTGTTGCCTACTTTTTATTATAAAATATCCTATCATGCCAAATAGCCAGCTAGCTATGGCTATCATTATGTGACATATGCTGAAAGTTTGGGTTTTTTAGGGTGCTTTAGGAATTTTTGAAGTATAATGTTTCTGCATTGTTGTTTAAGTATCTTCTAAAAGAGAACTTATGAGTTTTCTAGTTTCAAGACACTATATATGCCTAATGAAAAAAATGATCTAGTTTAGCAGCAGCTAAGAAAATTGGAATCAATGCACCACAATGTGGATGTATACCATTTTAAACAAAATTAATAGCTTATAGATTAGACCTAGTTATTCTATAAAAGATGGAAATAGCAGCTGACAACCACATTCTATTTTTTGCTATTGTATATCTGCACCCCATCTCTTGTTCATTGTTTCCTCTTAACATTAGTATTCATAGCATGTTATCTTGAAAGCAGAGATAATAAAAAAAATACCACTGTGGTCTTCTCCACAGCAGAGCCTTGCAAGAGATCTGACTGAGTAATCAGTGATTTACAATCAGTCTTATTCTATTGCTTTTTTTCTCTGTCTCCCTCAAGGTAGCAGCACTAAAGGAAAAAGATGCTTTCAAATCATACAATGAAGTTAGAAACGTGTCCATAACAGGTTCACTTGGTGATTCTAGAAATCATAACACCATAACTTTTTTACAAATATGTACAAAAGAACTCTCTTTCTAGTACACACAGGAGTGCTTGCTATTAAGCACTTTAATATTTCCATAACACCTAATTAGTGTCTGTTGCTTCTTTTTCAGCCAGGGAACAAAAAAGCCTTTGCCAAGGAAGAATTGGAGCTCATTCCAATTTACTGATGAAGAAATTAAACTTCAGAGACCAGCTATGACTTCCCAAGGTCCTTACGGCAGAAAGGAGGGCAAAGAAACAATTTAACTTTGCCTTTTCCCTACACCTCAACTGCCTTACATGTCACAGGAAAAAGGGTGAAGAAAACACCATAGGGTAATCCTGGTACAAGTTCAGATAGAAAAGAGGTGTCTCTAGGGCAGCCTCAGAGCAGAGTGCTCTTAAGATTTTCAGCAATAATGAAAGAGTCAAAATATGCTAGCTCTTCTGACAGAGAGGCCCTCAGCACTATTCCTACTGTACCAGCCAGCTCCCCAGCTCCAGGTTCAGGGTTTGATGAGGTTGGCTGCTGTTGATCTGGGCTGGAGGTGCAGTGCTGTGAGAAGCCCATGCTTTCTAAGCTTTAAGAAAATTCAGGACTTCCTTATATCTTGGTCATAGCATTGAAGGGACTCACCTTACCAGCTAGAAAGTACAGATAGAAAACAAATTTGATCCTTTTCCCTTGATCTTCAAGTTGATCTAAGAGGAAATATATTCTCTAAGAATACTTCCAAGCATTTGGAATTTTTATTCAGTTTCCTAGCTTAACATCTTTCTTATTCTTCATTCATAAAAAGTACCAGGGGTTCTTTGAAAAAATTACAGAATTTAAAGAATTTTATTTTAATTAACACAAATACTCAATGAAATATAAATATTTGGGATACGAATATCCTATAAGGAGCATGACATCTACTGCTTTTTGCAGCAGCTATTGTGTAGGACCCAAACTCATTTTCAGAATATTTTATTTTGTCCCCCACTTTATGCCTAAAGTCCACAGCAAGGCTGGACCATGGAATTCACTAAGCAGATATGTTAGAATCACTTCACATAGAAGTACATTTTGGGCCTTAAATGCATATACTTGCTTAAGAACTCCTGGGTAATTACGTACATGCCAGCATTTTCTAAGTGTGCAGATTATAATGAGAATTCTTCTATAGCTCTGTCAAGACAGAAAAGGCAGAAAATGTATGAAGATCTGGCTCTTTCTCAGTGAATGAAATATTTGCTAATACTTGTCTATAAGCATCTATTTTTGTGCATATGACACTTAAATCAAAATTGATTACATTATATATTCTGAAAAACTATCCAACTGATTTACCTTTTACTAGTACACCAAGAAAAAAAAAACACTAATTTATCAGAATGTTTTAAACATTTCTATAAATTTTAACATTTTATGAACTTAACATAGAGATATTTAAAATGATTAAGGGACTTTAATGCCAATTTTATGCAAAACAAATATGGAACTCACTGAAGAATATACATTAAGTGATTGTTATATTTCAGTTAAAAAATTCATATTGAGGCTCAAAATCCTACTTCAGTTTTTGCATTCACCTGAAATAACTAGAGTACTTAGCTCTGAATAACTGTGAGTAGAACAGGTCACTGTACATTTGCTTCAGGATGTCAGGTACATTACAGTGGGATAAAAAAAAAAACACTAATTTAACAGGTAGAATAGAAATGCAGAATAGAAAAGGTAGCAAGCTTCTACTCATGAACCTTGGAATGGAATTAAAGGAAAAAAATCAAATTTGCTCTTATAGAGCTACTAGTAAAATCATGTGCCCACTGTAGGAAGTATTTGTGATTATGGATTATACTAGAATCACTCTGACCTCAGCTATGAATGTCAGATCTTTTCCATCCTCTTCTATTAAAGAAAAATGCCACAAATACATTTTAGTAGTATTAGCTCATTTGACAGCTTAGTACATTAGCAAAAACAAATACATATGTATTTTCAATCAGTGTGAAAATACACCACTAAAATACAGGTTAATTTTTTTATTTAGATGATTAATCAGAAATGTTATGCTATGGATTGAAGGAAGAGAAAGTAGTTTTACTTACAGACAAAAAGCTTCATAGAAGCAAAGAAAATACTTTGAATATATATTACTTCTCTATTTGTGAACTCCAGGTTATTTTAATATTAAATGATATAATAATCAAATAGTTTCAACTGTAGGGAATCTACCGCCGAAAGGGACTCCTTCCACGAGACCAGGTTGCTCAGAGCCCCATCCAACCTGACCCTGAACACTGCTGAGGATGGGGCATCTACAGCTTGTCTGGGCAACTTGTGCCAGAGCCTCACCACCCTAACAGGAAAGAATTTTTTTCCCAGTATCTAATGTAAACTTACCCTCGTTCAGTTAGAAACCATTCTCCACTGTCCTATCACTGCATACCCTTGAAAAAAGGCCCATTGGAATAAAAAAGGACAGATTACTTGAACAAAAATATTTTTGATGTTTGTAAAATAAATAAAAACAACCCAGTATTTTTGTGGATACTCTTTCAAAACAATTGACTAAGAAAATGATAAATATCCTTTCAGAAATAACAGAATTACTCAGTCATAGCTATCTGTAAGTGCCAAATGGTGACTTTCCAGTGCAGCTATTTAAAACCATATTATGTTTTCATGTTCAAAAATTACGTGGCTATTTTAGATTTTCTATAACTTACTGAATATTTGGGGATTTTCGTTATGCTGATTTTGTGAGAAAAGGATTTTTCCCTTATAAACACATCCTTGTGCATGCTTGTTTATCCAGCTTTCTAGTAAATTAATAAATATGCTTTGAAACATTTGAAACTTTCCTATAGTTTTGTCTAATACAAGAGGGTGAAGTAGCAATACCAAAATATAGAATTTTTATTTCCTGTTGTTTAAAATGCTTTTTCCTACTTTATTTTCTCAACTGGTTAATATATTAATTTAATCCAGTATAATTCTTGTATTTTTATGAATATAGATAAATTTTATTGGTCTTCTGAAAATCAGATATTTTTATTGGCTGTAATCAAGATTTCATATACACTACTGCCAGTATATATGACTGCATACTTTCATCAAGCAAGTTGCTTCATTGCCATATGTGTGCCAAACATTTATAGAAAAAGATGGCTAAATGAAAGCAAAATCACCTACACATATCATACACATATATCATTAACAGCTTCCATATTATAAACCATGGAATATACAGTAAGGAGGCTTATTAAAGAGATTGAGGCCATTATGTTTAAATTAATTCAGCTGGACTTGAAAGATCCGCAGTTGAGAACATCTTTATTGCCAATTGTGTCCTGGATGATCAAGTTTAACAACAAAAGAAAAGATACTCATCAACCCACTGCCTCTAAGTGGCTTACAGAGATCAGAGAAAAACAGGCAAATGGTTAGTTTATGAAGTTGTTCCAGTAAGCCTGTCTTCCCATTTGCTTCCAGGATTTAGATCAATGTTGTGCTGGAAAGAGAAAATAAGATTCTAGGACAGAACAATTCTTCAGAGAAAACTGCAGGTGTGATTATGAGGCAAATTAAATAAAAATTAACATATGCTCTGCATTTTCACACAGCAGACCTTCCACTTCAGTCTATGAATCTGTGACTCGAAGAAGGTGACACAGTCATCTTTGGGTACTTTGGAATATTTCCTTATTTTCATCATTTCTAAGGTTTGGATCTTTTTTGATGCAAGGAAGTACACTAGTCTCAGGAGTTTCCTAACCTCATCATGTGCCAAAAGCTCACAGATCACTCTATTCCTTTTACTGCCTCTGTTCTCTGTTGTTTCTTCAGAAAGCTCTTCCAATTAACATTGTCCATAGTTAATTTGCTGTTAATCTCAGAAACTGAGGTAATGCAAATACCTAGTCTTCTTCACTACTGCCTATCCAACAATCATGCAATACTTAGTCTTTTTACCCTAAACACCTGTGCAATTTATCACACTTTCCTTCTTAGCCCCAAGACTAAACAACGTTGTGTAATGTTGAGGTCTTGCACCAAGGAGCAGAACAAATACATGGACATTTTTTCTAGCAGCAGAAAATCGTAAGACTTTCGAGTGTCCTTCCTGGACCCAAATTCTTCTAAGATATTCAGACAGCAATTCAGACTAGGCTGGAGCAGAATTGCCAGAAAACCAAGGAAAACACTGGCCCACAGACTCTTACCTTGTTTCAGATAATAAATGGAAAAAATTTCAGGATACTGAAGATTCAGATACTTTAATTTGCTGCCTTGCCTTACAGCTTGGGATCCTCCAGGCAAGTATAGCTCATGTCACTTTATTATCATCTTTTTCTTGTGCCAGGAAGACAGCTGCTACAGACACCACGGCTCACAGCTTAGTCTTGAGTTAGAAAAGTGGCATATTACATGACAAAAGCTGGGTCAGAGGATTTCTCTGCCTCACGTCCAAGCAATGTATCCTGAAGTATCCTGGTAAATTAAAAGAGGACAAATATGGGTCTGAGAGGGGTGAAGACATAAATAAAATGGTAAGATGCTGAATTTTAGCTCATATAATCTTCCACACTTTTTTGGCGTTATTTTGTTCTATCCCTCATCAAATATATTCCATAAAGTATGCCTTCTTAATTTAAAGATAGTTAATATCTTAAAGTGAACCTGGATGAGTCTGCAGACATGCCCAAGGCCAGTATGGAGAAACAGAAATAACTATAAGATGAATTTGGAGGAAAACCCTGCTTAATACATGTTAAAAAATTATGTCAGCAAAAGCTTCAGCAAATTTCTGTTTACAGGGTGAAAGCAGAGTATACATATATACATTCTTTTCTGTTGTGTCTACTTGAGAATTAATAAATTTACACCAAACTACTGTGGAATTTCTGAGTGACTGGGATGTTTTCTTTTTTTTCTCTGCACCAGTTTTTGATAGGATGATAAATACTGGAGTATCACTCTAGCACTTTATAGCCATTGCATCAAAAATAGCAGGAAAACAAACAAGTCTGAAATAGAACAGTGTATCCATGGAAACTGTGTACACAATCGTATTGAAAATTTTATGTTGAATCGGAGAAAATAATTAGTGGGATGAAGAATAAAACTCAGATTTCCCCATGCCTACTAAGTCAAACAATTTCATGGCCTTCCTTTATTTAGAAAAGAACAGAGTCCTGCAAAATGTAGGGCATCATTCTAAATGGATCACACGACCTGATTTTCTTTTCCTTTTGTCAATCCCAGGGAAGTGACAAGCTGCATAGCATGCTTAATTATTTCCCAAATAAGAATTTTCAGTATCAATGCAGAAAAGTGTGTGTAGAGCATGGATCTAGATACTGACAAATTTTCTTTGCTGTCTCTTAGCAAAATCTTTATATGTGTTAATCCATATAAAATTGTTTAGATAACACACACATATGCTACCATTTACTTAGTATTCTTCCAAATGTCATATTTCTAAATATAATAAAAAATATTTATTTTAGAAGCTAATAAAAAGTGAAGTTATATCAGGAATTAATAACAAAGCTGTAAGAAACAGAGAGTGAACAGGGAATTCTAAGATTAAAAATAAAATCAGAGCTTTATTTAAATTTGATTCTAAATTAAAAGTATAAGGATATCATATAAAAGCCAGTGACTATGTTCACTTAGTCAAAAATAAGGATGGGGAAAAAATACATTAACTCCAGTGTGGCATTTTCCTAATGATTACACTTGTGAGATTAACTTGAAAAATACTGTTATGACTCTGGGGAGGAGTCACTGCTGATTACCACAAATAAAAATATAAAAGGAAATAGAAGGCTTCTATTGATCTGTGTAAAGACATCCTGAAAATTTAATTTAAACATGTATGTTTTAATTATTTTGCTTTTCCTTTCGCTAAAGAATATAGGAAGATAATTTGGCTTTCAGTAACACACTTTGAGTAAGAAATTTTGTTTATAAGTTGCAATTAAATAATTCAAAAATAATTAATTCAGAAGACATCCCATTAAATTATAACCCTCCCCACTGGTTAAATTGGTGCCAAAATGTATTGTTTAATTTATCATTCTTAGTATTTTTAGAAGGCCTCAAGGCAGGGAATGAAGCAATAATAAATAGGGAATAGTGGATAATTAGAGAAGGAAATGTGGAACAAAATTACTAAGGGCTTTAGGTGAAGTTCATTATTACTATTTAATAGTGCCCAAGAGCATTTGATCAAATTATGGATCATGTTTGAAAGTGGGCTGAGAAAAAACCTAGTGGAGGAGAGTTTTCTAGCTACCACTTTCAGAATTTTGCAGTAAGTCTTATAAAATTTATTGTGGAGTAAAAAAGCAAAAGCATATTGACCAAACCTTCTATTCTATCACACAGAATACTCTAGTGAGATATGAAGAAGACAGAGGTTTTTCATTCCCTCAGATATTGTTCAAGATGTGAGTATTACATGATTAAGCAGTAAAGAACTCCAAGAATGAGTGATAAGGTGACACATTGTAACTAGAGCCCTTAGGGCTTTTAAGCACAAGCTGAAGTTGAATTTTTTTTTTTTTTTTTTTTTTTTTTTTTTTTTTTTTTTTTTTTTTTTTTTTGGTGTTGTTTTTTAATTCTCCTGGGTGTTTGCTTTTTAGCCACATCTTTAAAGAAGCACATTTTTTAACATGGATCTTTAAAGTTGACTTGAGCTTTTGTTTTTTTTTTTTTTTTTTTCCATTCTGTCATTTTCCTTATGCATTTATGTTATTTCTTTAATTATAATATAAAAAATATCCTGAAAATATTTTTAAACACAAACACACGCAAAATTACAGAACTTACCTTTTCACTATTCAAAAAATCAAGATCCTCTCTGAAAATTTTCAGTTGGAGGACTTAAAAGAATGAGAAAGCATGAAATCCATGGCACACAGCAATAAGAGCATTTAATTTAAGCAGAAAGAGTGAGTTTAATGTATAGAATATTCTTTCATGTTTAAATATTTTTTGTGAAAGTCTGCAAGTCTGATGTATTAAATAATTTAAAAATATTTTTGATGTCTTCCTATGCTTAAAAAAAAAAAAAAGAAAGAAAGAAAGAAAGAAAAAAAAAAAGAAAGAAAGAAAGAAAGAAAAAAAACAAACCAAACCCTGAGAAAATCCCTTCTGATCTGTATTCCGCAGTAGAAGAATGAGAACAGAAGAACAGGATAAGTAACTTAATTATTTCTGAAAATTTCCTTTCCAGGGGTACAGCAACATTTTCAGATACATATGCTGACTCAAAGTAAAATGATGCCTGTTAAATATAAAGAATTTTGTGCGATGGAAATTCTAATTATTCAGCAGTTCTGTTCATTAGAAAACAGAGATCTCCATCTTTAGACATTTGATTCCGTAAACATAGCATCCTGGACATTATGCTATTTTTTTTCTTTTTTTTTTCTTTTTCTTTCCTCATAAACTTTGTTAACAGCAAAAGAGTGAAGCTGGTTTTCCTTTTATCTAAGTTTATATGACTGGGAAAACTCTTTGATGTGTTTGATATTCTGGAAGTTTATAAAACCACTGGCACAGTTTAACAAAGAGTTCTACTGGCAACAGCACTGGCAGTGATATTAAGAGTAAAGCACTATTCACAATGGATGAAATGCCTTAATCTTTACTTTAACCAGAGAAGCAGGGTGTTCCTACCTCTTTCAATATGAGAGTGACCGAAGAAGAATACTAATTTATATACAAAGTTGTGATATATTTACACAGTTTGAGAAAGCATGATGATGTAGTAGAAAACACCACAAAATTTTCACTCAGATTCATATGACAGGATAAAAAGGCTTTAGATTTGGAAGGGTCAGAATGTCAAAAAAAAAAAAAAAAAAAAAAAAAAAAATCTGGTTGTCAGCCAGGGCAAAGAAGTCAATTATTTGGATAGATTTTCACCTAATCTCTGTCACAATGATTACTGAGTACCCTCCAAACCAATCCACAGTATGCAGAAAGAGGATGGAGAAGTTTTCCTTGAGACTGTCCGTAGTGCAGAATGTATCTTATTTATGGATCTCAGACAGAGAGCCTACAGCTCTGTCATAGACAGACTTGTGTGACTTGGGCCTCCTCTCTTTTATTTGTTGTATTCAGAGGCATTCTCTGAATGTATTCTGTAATGGGGCATCTCTCTGTTGCATTCTCTAATGCTATTCACAGCCATAACCTTGAAAATGAATTATTTACTTTGAAGGTAGGCTGTGTTATCATGTGTCTACATCCCTCTACAACACTTCCTACTGCACGTGTGCAACTACTTATGTCTGATTCATCACACAGGGAAATCATATCGTTTAAACACTTATTTCAAAAGCATAGCCTTTCTAAATAAAAACTGGAAGACAATAGTTAAGAAGATACATCTGAGTCTTCAAGGAAAAGGTCAGATGAGTCTAAAGACCTCAGTAGCTGAACACGGTTTAATTGGTTGGACTACATTATTCTGGACCTTTCAATTTGCTTGAACAATTGCTCTGACTCACACCTGCAAAAACAGAGAACTCCAAATATGTCCAAAAGAGAAAATGTTCCTTTTTGTTTTGGGAAGAGTATTCAGCTTCTATGTAAAGTGAATCTGGGGTCATCACTGCACATTAAATAATGTTTTATCAATAATGTAGAAGTTGATTTTAGTAATCTATTTCTTGCTGTGTTTTCTCCGCTGTTTTTCCTTCTGAAAAACTTTGCAGAAAAAAAATATTTATCTCTACTGTGATAGTGGTGGAGATAACATTATGTAAGTTTAGCATTTTGATGCTAACTGATTTATAGTTGGTGAAAGCTTCTCAAGTCATGATTTTTCCAGTTTCAGTCTTATTCATATTGTCTATTATTCCTTTACTCTTACTACCAAGATAATTCTTTACTTGTCTTTTTTTAAACATATAATTTATTATTAAATCTTATTACTCATCCACTATCAAATTCACCTGTGTGTTCTTCTGTAGCCATTGACGATGTTCACCTATAAACCTTCGTTATCATGTACTCACTTTATGAGTTCTGTGAAATTCAGAACAGATTTCAGAAATACTAACACAACTATTTTGCATTTACAACATTTTCTAAATGAAGATTACAATAGAATTTAAGATCATAAATTAAGCTTCACAATGACCTTGAAAACCTGGAATATAAATTCCTTTTCTTCTACATTTTGAAATATAAAGATCAGAAAACTGATCAATTAAAAAAAAAATCACAAGAGTTAAGTGAATGTTCTAATACTTTTCAGAAGGAAAAGTCACTACTACTTTTAAAAATCAAGATGACTTTAAATAGGAATTATTAATCTAAAGCTACAGACAGTCAGTTTTAGATATAATTTACATTACACATCTTAGGATATGTAACTGTTACAGTCTGTTTAATAATTAGGTCAATAGAAAGACAGTGCCTTCCAGACAGGAATAGGTTTGGGTCAGCCTGTGAGGTAATTCATCAAACTTGGTACAGTGCCTCCCAGGCAAGTAACTATTCACTTTGGTCTGGAAGAGAAGGTGGAACGTGGATATGTCTCCCAGGTAGAAAATTAAATGGGTCAGCCTTGGAGGCAGCCCAGATAGGTGACTGCTCAGATTTACTTGAAAATGGATTATCATACTAAGGTCATTCCTGAGTACATAACTATTGGCTCCTGCTCAGATGACAAGCCATTATTCATGGACTTCCTTCCATTTGAAGGGCTGCTTATGGCAGCTTATCTTAAAAATAGATTATGAGACAGTTAGCCTTTATCTCTAATAATAAAGTCCTGTTTGTGAACACAAGTGTATGTTTTACCAGGACATAAGAAATCACTGACCCTGGTGATTGTATCTCTGCCAGGGATAATAAAAGACATTCCCTCAACTGGTATTGTCACAACTGAGACCACATATTAATGTTTAAGAAAGATGCAAAGTATACTGCTGGTAAATAAGCCTTTGGCAGGTGTGAAAGCCTAGCCAGCATATGCTTACCTGGAGTACACATGTTCCTGATTTGGAAGAGAACATCAAGAGCTTCATATATTTAAACTAGCCTTTTATTCATGTCCACCTGAAAACTGAAAATCTGTATTATTTGAGGAAAATACACTGAAAACTCACACAATTATTGAAGGAAGAAGGTAAGCCAGAGCCATAAAACAGAGAACACAGGCATAAGAGACTTGACTAAACAGGATAGGAGGTCTGGGAGGAGAGATTAAAAGTAGCAGATTAATACACAACACAACAAGGTTCTTTGTCCTATTTCCTCTCTTTCTTTTTATTATTTTTTTTTTTTTTGTAGGCTTTTTTCAGTATGTTCTGCATTGTGGCTGTAAGATAATAAAAAACAACATGTTATTGTTTGAGGAGAGGAAGCCAAGTGAAGAATAGAGGGCATCCAATAAACTGGGAGTTCTGATAGGTCTTGCTGAGTGCCAAATGGCATATGTGTAAATTAGCAACACTTAAGGAATTCTGGCAGTGATGAATCAGAGAAAAGGCAGTTTTTTATGGGAAGGTCAAGACAGATCACGTGGTCTCTATGGTGCACTTGATGATGCTGCAGGAGATAGAAGGTGATAAGAGAAAGTGGAAACTTTGGATGGAATTAATTAGGAAGATGCAGATTTTCTATGTAACTCATCACAAACTACGATATTTTATACCGAAAGTCAATGCTCAGAGACATATGTTACAATACTTCATAGTGATGAAGTCCAGATTTTAAAAGGGGCTCTGGAAAATTACAGATGTTCAAGAAAAACTACCACAAAAATTAAAAATTAACATTAAAGTCTATAATTAATCAGTATCTTATGGCAGACAGCTTACTGTAATGTCTGTTAGGATTTTGTACAGTGAAAATTGTAAAAGCTTAAGCTCTACTGGAACAGACAACAGTTCCCTTTTCAAATGAATGCTTTCATTACTAGTTAATAAGAGGTTTCATATCTGTTGTTCTTTGCATGGTCCCATAAATCTCAAAAACAATAGCAAGGAGGGCAACTTTATTGCTCCACCTTAACCCTGCCTTTTCCTGTTGCCAGTGTAATATTATCTATAATGTGTAAAATGGAGGTTGGGTTACCCATCTGCTGGTCTCATTTCATGCCTCAGCATTTTAAGTCTAGGTTGTTTAATGAAAAAAGGATGAAAGTGGCACAGCCATGATTGTGTGTCTCATCAGTAAAAGAGTGATTTTTCTTGGGTGGGATTAAACTCACTGTAGAGGTCTAAAATTTACTGTCAAAGTCACCTGCACTTGCTCTTGCATAGTCTAAGAGGAGAAATAAGCACCACCAGTGTGCCATTCATCAGCTGTATTTCAGATTTTGTTTTAGACAGAACTACACCTTAAAATGAACTTGAATTTCCTAAATGACTGAAGATTTACTGTTTAAGTGAAGATCAAATTCCACAGGCTATTTTAGTGGATGAAGAGGTTTTTTTGTTTGCTTGGCTTTCTTTTGCCATAACCAAACTTTCTTGGAAGCCTTAAAAATCTTCTAAGATACTAATGTATAGTAAGTGTTATTAAATAATCTCAGTAATGTCTAAAACATCAACTTTTCAACACCATAAGACATTAATTCAGAATTCACATGTTTTTACTGATTTACCATACAGATGAGAAGTCTATGTACCTGGTATCATTAGGTAATTTAAGTCTTAAAGCTTTGGCTATCAGAGCAATGGGATGAGGAAAGGCCTGGTTCTCACAACATGGATTAACTTCTAGGACATTTTACCTAACCAGGTAAATTAGTAAATCAAAAAGAGCAGTATGACTGTTGTCTTGGCTATAGAATATAATGGTTACTTGTTTCCTTTGTGGGCAAAATTTAGAACATGGAATGAGCTGTGCACTGCTTGCAGGCAAAATCCATTCTGTATTTGATTTTGATGTGTTTTCAATTGAATTATTTTCTGTGGTTCATTTAGCTTCAAACAGAAATTAAAAGGTCTCATTTTAAAGCAGCTGACATTATGGAACACCTGATATCTCATTTACCGACAAAGATTATGTAGTTTTTTGGATCCCTTAAAATTTTTGTACAAATGCCCTTGCTTTGACTGTGAGAGAGAAAATGCTTTGACTGTGAGAGAGAAAAGGGCTTTTCCAAACATCTTGTTTCATTAAATGACAATCAGGCAAAATGTGAATATTTGTTTTTTCTTCTGCAAGAGATTTCTAAATTCCAAGTGTGCCCTGGAATTGTCACTTGTTTCTGCAAAGTGATATCTCTCATCAACCCATCTTGTCTCTGTCAGATTTCAAATCTTGTCGGGTAAAGGTTAAAATGATAATTTATAGGGAGTTATATTCATATTTTCTCGCTAGTCTTTAAAATCACAGAAGGAATTATTCTTTCTTCAAGCACAGTTACTCCTAGAGTTTCTCTGGTGGAGTTGTTCTTCCTGTATTGATTCTGACACATGGTCTTCCTTGAAGAAACAATAAAGTGCACAATATGTGAATGCAGCTACAGACTCCTACTCTGCTCTGTTTTTTAAATTCACATTATCTAATGCCTACAGGTAATAAGGAAGTAGATAAACCTATTAATCAATACAATTAAATTGGAAGGTAGAGGTTCTGTGGGCACAAATATCCTTACCTCTACCGACAGACTTCCTTGATAAGTAAGCACTCAGCAGAAATCCGTGAGCTATTTATACTTTATATTGGCATGCCATTGCAAGCAGTCTTTAACTCTTTCAGTGTTGTGAAGTTCATCTCCATGTTGTCCATGTTTTTGCCATGTTTCCCCTGAAGTACTAATCTTTGATGACTATGGCACCACAAAAAATGCTTATGAGTTCTGCTGATCTGCTGAAGAACTAACAGGATCATGACTGTCAGTGAATGAAGTGCTATGGAAAAATAAAAAAAACAGCAAAAGCAACCAGCAGAAAAAAAAAAAAAAAAAGGAAAAAACCCCAAACAAACAAACAAACAAAACAAAACACCCACAAAAACAACCAAACAAAAACAAACAAATAAACAAAACCCCAAACCTAACCAACCCAAAACAAAACAAACAAACAAAACTAAAAACAAACAAACAAAACAAATTAAAAAAAAAAAAAAACCAAAAAAAACCAAACCAAAAAACAAAACAAAAGGAAACCCAACAACTCCTCCAGTACTAACTGCCCTGTAGTTATCCGGGGGGAAAAAACAACAACAAAAAAACCCCACCAGTGTGAGATGATGAAATACATCTGGGAAAACAGCATAAAACAAAATCAGTGCAATGATGATCTGATATTTGTAGATGTGATGCTTAGGAATATGGTTTAGTGATAGGTGTGGTAGAGCTAGCCTAATGATTGGACTCAATGCTCTTAGGGATGTTTTCTAGCTTTAATGATTCTGTGAATCTAAGATCCCACCCCGAAAATGTTTAAGTTTCCTCTAAATGTCTATCATTCCATATTTGTTCTGCATACACAGCTTTCACTAAAGAAAATTTCAGGCCTTCTCTGAACAGGCCCTTGTGCTGCCTAGTCCTGTGCTCCCTGTGGGCCTCTTCCCAACCCCTGTCCATTGGCCCAGGAGCCCCATTTCAGCCTCAGCCCAGGTTCAGATGTCCATGCTTTTATGATGCTGTAGGCATGCCAGACCCCACCTCCACCACAGCCATGCCCTGCCCAGTGGTGGCTCCACTGATTTGGGTCCAACACATCATCTGACCTAAATTCTGCATTCCTAAGAATGACTTGGGATTTCCTGACAGAGTTATATGGTTGTCGGTTCCAAATTCACAATACAGATACAGGAAGATGGACGCTCTGTAACGAGTGAATAATCCTGTGATAACACTAGGTTGTTGAAAATAACTCTCATTTGAAATAAAGAGATTCATTAATATCAAGTTCCAGGTTTCATCCACCTGCTTTTAGGCAACTGAGGTATCTAAGCAAAGAATTTTGAGATGTATTTACCTCATCTGACTTCAGGCAAAAAATGTGCGCCTAGTTCAATCTGTCTGTGACTTTAGATCTGTTTGCATAGTGCTGTGAGAGTTTTATTTCTGACATTTGCCTTTGGAGAGATCCCAATTCAAACTGCTGCTTATCTGAGAAAGTTCAGTGCACTGGAATAAATTTTTACCAAAGGGTAGAAAAGAGTAAAATGGCCATTCTGCTACACCAACTCTTCAGAAAAGACAGTCATGTCATGAACATAGCAATTTGTTTTTAATCTCTAGCTAAAGCCAAAAATGCTTACAATGGTTGAAAGTGGTAAGAGCTTTATAGTTCTACTCTGCTGCAGCATCACAATGAACTGCTGGAAAAAGTAGATATACACCCCTGCCACATCTGTCACAGTTCAGGACCAAATGAAAGTATAGAGACTAAGTAGACCTGAACACCAGAGCATTTAATCACAGATGTATGTAGTTTTATAAATTAGATGACTTCCCAGCACTTCAGTAACCATGTGAGCACTCCCCCTCCAGTTCTCACAACCTTCTAGGATGCAGGGCTGGGTGGTGACATGCCATCGTGGCCACCCAGGCTGCATTGTAGCAGCCTGGACACCTTGCCCTGTCCCCAGGGTCATGTGTCTCAGCCAGCCAATGGCGCAAATACATCTGAGTCATTCCTACCTTTGTTTAATGATTGTGACGGGGACTGCTCCTTCTGTAGGGCCAGCCTTGTCCTTGGAGGAGGAGGAGAAGAAAAAGCAAGACCAGATATACCCATTCAAATTCCAGGTCCCAATTAGGAGCAAATGGCTGCGGTGACCTCAGAGAGCAGGAAATCAACCTTTTACACTTGGCACCCATTTTTACTTTGGGGCGAGACAGCTCCACCACTGCTCTCTGTGCATTCTTCTGCTCTGTATCACAGCCTTGGTGTGCAGACAGCAGTTTCTCTTTAGCAGGTTATTGCCATTTTAAATGCACTTCCTTTTTTTTCTGGACCATTCTTCTAATCTTTCAGGATTTCTATTTTTTCCGCTTAAATCTTGTATGCAAAAATACAAACCCACACTAATGTTTCACAATTTTCCCTATTTCCCTTATAAAGACTGAAACTTTCCTAAACTTAGTTTTCTTAATAATCCAGAATTTTCTACATTCCCCTTCCAACAGGAGCATGTATTTGGGTCAAATGCTATGTTAAGAGTCTTTTTCATCATTCTGTGTAGGGACTAGATATTTGTCTTTCTTGCTCCCTCTCCCAAAGCCATCTGTGATTCATGTAATCACTACCTTACTTCTGACACCAAAGGACAGCGTAGAAACTTTTATACCAGTATATTTTAACTGCAGATAAATGCACATTTTTAGGACTTGTGTTGGAGGTAGACCACAGTCCAAAATGAAGATTTGGTAGGTTGGCATTGAAGTCTCAGCCAGGCATTGTGTGATCCTGGAGCTGGGCCATAGGTTGGCAGAGTCAAAGTCATCTTATTTCTAAAAGAAAATAACTATACTTTGCAATTTAGACAAGTGTCTTTTAACAAAACCTAAGATAATTTTAGATTAAACAAAACTTAATAGGGATGAATTTTGACAGAAAAAAATCTTAAACTGCATTGACTTAATAAAACTTACATGTAACAGAACTTCTAATTAACAGGACATAAACCTAACATCACCGAATTTTAACAAGACTTAAGCTCAACAGAACTTAACATCACTTAAACTTTACAGAACTGAACCTTAACAGAACTTAAATTTAACAGAGCCTAAACTCAACAGAACTTAAAATAAGAGAATTTAAACTGACCAACACTTAAATTAACCTTGTTTAAACTGAACCACACTTAAGCTTGGTAGAAATTGATCTTAATAGAATTTAGCATCAACATGATACCTGTAGTGATGTGTTTTTCGTTTTGTCAGTTCTATGTATGTATTTGTTCTTTTTATGCCATTTTATATAAATTGTAGTGGTTTGTTCCTTGTTTACCCCTTTGTGGTTTACCCTGGTTATTGTTATCAATCAATCATCAGTTATGTAACTCCTAGGTCCAGTCCAGCATTTTGAGGCCTCACCCTGTGTCTAGAAAGTTCCAGTGAGGCCATCGAGTGATTGGGCAGGATCCCTGTTATTCCCTCCCTTGCTTCCTTGATTTGTTCTACTATTTGTCCTTTATGTACAGAGTCACTTCCTTCATCCCCCTGATTGGTCCCACACTGTACCCTTCCCCTTGCTCCTCCCCTGCTTATAAGATGCTGCACAGAGATCATCTGAGCTCTGGTGGGCAGACTCTCTGGTGGTGAGGTGGTCCCTCATGGATATCAGTAAACTCCAGCAGCTGTTCACCCATCAGAATTCTTCCTTCTCTTCCTCGTTTCTGCTCATGCTTCTGCAGGACAAAGACCAACAGGATCGGGGAAGTATCCCAGGATACTGAACCGTACCTCTTCTGCGGCTGGTGTCAGGGCTGGCCAGGTGAAGTGGGACAAGGGTCCCGAGACACCGCGACCACCACAGATACCAAAGTAATAAAATATAACTTAACATTACTCTGATCTAAACCTAGTAAAGCTTAACTGTAAAGCATAATAAAGCTTAAGGCCTCTTATTTTATCCTCTTCCTGGATACCAACACTGTTCTCATCAAGTAGAGAAAAAGAAATGCCTGATCATCCAGTTATGAATAAGACCTGGCTGTTGCCATCTCTGGTGCACTAACTCTGCACCCCTGGGAGGTTCTCCATATGTTTGCTTCTTTCTCAGTGACTGGCAGGTTGTGCAGCTCAGAGATGCTCCTCTACCCTTAAAACTAGGGACTACTTCCTTTCCTATGTTAATTTACTAACACTACAGTTAACCAGGCCTAACCTATGCTGGCTGCTGCAACCTCATCCAGAGAAAATTTTACAACATAAAGTTTGGAAAATGCATTTTAAACATTAAGTATTTTCACGCATTCCTTAGCAAGTTATTGTAATGCTTTAATTATCTTGCTATTAAAAAATTGTCACTGCATCTCTTGTGTTTCTTAAGAAACAGAATTTCTTAACTTCTGTTTTCAGCCTTTCAAATTTTTTCCATATTTTATTTCTGTTGAATTCATACAACATGGTTGCCAAAGGTAACTTCATCAATCTCTAAACCAGTTTCTGAATAAGCTGAATATTTTCTTGTCTTTCTTATTCTAATAAATCTTTTAGAAGACTTAAAATCCTTTTTTACTTTTCTAGTCACCATCTAGGAAAACTGGGCCGAAACAGAACAGATGTCTTCATTAGTGTCAAAGTTTCACCCTGATTAGTTTGAAGAAATGAGAAGAATTTCTGAAGTGCATGAAGAGATTTAATGGAATGGAAATCACACAGAGGTAGTTACAAGGTAGCATACACAAAAAACATCTTCTTTCTTTTTTTTTTATTTCTTTTTTTACACTACTCATTGAATAGAAAATCTGAAGTAGGATTATGAACTATTTAACAATTAGATTCTTGCAAGATCCAGGGACCAGGTATGTAGCATTTGCCTTAGTCACTGAGGCATAACAATTTGTGAAAGGTCTGCCTTAGGTTTTTAACAAACTTAGACATCAAAACATTGTTTAACATTGTATGTTTACATTGCTCTCAGGAGAAAAAAAAGTATTTCTTATGTCTGCATAAAGAAATAGGGTAAATACACCCATAACTTTAATTTAAATATGAATAAAAGTTTTTTGCATGTCCTAGTAGACTTGCCAACTCTGTCAGGATCCAAATTTACATAGCTCCAGACCTATTCAGCCTTGTAGATAGATGTCACTGTGGGTAATAATCTACTCCAAGTACTGTCAGCCAAGCAATCAGGCTTTTGGGACACTCCTGTAACAGTTTATCTAACAGGATGTGTTACTGGCATGCAGTCACCTGTACCACAAAATTGCCAGCATAGTCCCTAAGATGTTATCATTAAGATTAGCAACTTTCTTCCAGTCAAACCTGAGCCAAGGATCATTCCCCATAAAGTTTGAACACAGCTGGTCTATTTAGGAAGGAAAGAGAGTTTAGCTGTAAAAAAAATTCTCTGCTGTGCCAATTAGCCTGAGGTCCAAAGAGTCCCTGGACTATCTTATTTATTAACATAGCCAGAGTCTTTGTGATGGAATTTGCAGTTGTGTTTTCCACAGACTGTTTTTAGTGACAGACCTTTCTCCCTTTTTCTCATCTGAAATAACAATAAATATTTATAACTTTTAATAAAACTATCATGAGAAAAATCTTATACTTCCAATGGACCTTACCAGCTATTTGGTTATAACATTATACATGGCTATGGAGGTCTTCCGAGAATTATGTCCTTATTAAGAAATTGGAAACCCAACTTTCATGTCATTGTTCTGTACCAATAGAACAGATTTCTTCTTGAATAAAATTTACGCTAAACCCCATGATCAGATAGTAAAAAACTTGAACAAACCAGAACAGCCCCTCAAAAGTTCCTTGAATTCTCATAATTAAAATGTCATTGTCCTGCATACAGTTCACGTCACACAATAATTGAAATTTTTTAAAATTCAGAGTAGAATATGTGTTCACTTAGTTGCAAAGCTCACTTGCTATGGACTTTGCTTATAGAAATAAATTAAACAAGAAAAAAAGTTTAAATCTGAAAAATGCAGTTAAATACTACAATATAGAAATCATTCTTTCATGATTATCAGCAAAAGGAAAGCATTTCAATTTTTAAGCAAAACACTACAAGGCATTGTATAATTTGCTTTTCTTTATTTTCTCTATTTTCATCCTCTTCTTTTCTTTATTCCTCTTCCTCAACCTTCATCTTAACATGTTTTCTTCTTTTTCTTTTTCTTTTTCTTTTTCTTTTTCTTTTTCTTTTTCTTTTTCTTTTTCTTTTTCTTTTTCTTTTTCTTT
>VXBN01005698.1:82636-95569 GCA_013397395.1 Sinosuthora webbiana | reverse complement strand
TTCCTTCCTTCCTTCCTTCCTTCCTTCCTTCCTGTCCTTTTTCTTATGTCGTTTTCTTTCTCTCCTTCTTTCTCTTTTTTTTTTTCATTTCTTCTTTCTCTCCCTTTCTCTCTACCATTTTCTCTCCCTATTTCTCTCACTATTTTTACTTTCTTGCCTTACTCCCCTGAATCTCCACTCTACTGCAACTTAGTCTTTTTTCACATTAGTTTGAAGAATATGCAGTATTTCTCCCAGGAGTTTCTCCAATAATCATTTTTGTTTTCTGCCTCTATAGAAGACAGAACTGTGCTCTCTGACCAGATGGAAATAGTCGTGGGAACTAACCTTGTGTATGTAAATAGAGAAGGTGAATGTTGTTACAAGGATGCATACATTTTCACTTAAAATGGTCTTCAGAAGAGAATGTTCTTCTACAGGGGCTGTCTCCTGACCTGCAGATACTGAGGTATGTTGCTGGTGAGCTGTACAGTAATAAAGTTCAGAGTGCCAATTACTGACTTGTTAATTTCTCCTTTAATGATGAGAAAATGTGTCTCATGTGAGGAGTTTGCAGGTTAGCACATGACAAGCCTAGTCATGTATTTTGTTACTGAACATTGTTTCCAGCAAAGTACCTACTCTCAAAATATGCTAATAAATTTTAACTTACAATCAAATTGAGTTTCTTATTTAAAAATTGCAGGATGAGTTTGTATTAACATTATCAAAATATCTCTCTAGAGAAATGTGCATCATTTTCCTAAAGGAACTTTAATTAATTTGCTTAGATTTCATATCCACTCTTTTTACTCTGAGAACACTTGCCATAACTTTAAATGAAAATATAAAAAATTCTCTTTATTTTGGTGGAATTCCAGATTTGTCAAAGTGTCTACATTTCTCGAACTCTGAAAGACAAACTGTACAAATCAGAATGAAAACAGTTTCAATTTTCAGTCAGATTACAACGCTCTTCTTTCTTCAAACACTACAAAGGTACACTGTTTGAGAATCTCACCCTAAAGACAATTAATATAAAATATCTGTCAGGAAGAAGGAAAAGACAAATAATATATGGAGAAATAATGCCTAAATTTCCTATGGTAATATCATTTGCAGAGAAGGGATGCTGTGTTTGTGTCCAGCAATATACTGTTGATAGAAATTTAGCCCACTCTGTCATTAAGACTGACCTTAAAAACATGTAGAGGTGCAACAAGAATACGGTAAGAGAAGAATTTGCTTTTGCCACATAAGCTGGTTAGGTTTTTGGAATAAAAGATCTTTAATTTCTTTCCTTTGGATAGAATTCATTTGAACTGACTTGTTGTATCTGACAATCAAAAACCTAAGTCTGAAGCAATCACTTCCCTTTGTAATCAATAATGAGAAGTTCACACATCTGGAGAATGATTTATCTACCTTATCTAAATCAATCTTAATGTTGGAAGCATCAGTCCTGGTGGAGATACTTGTTCATTTGAAGTGAAAAAAAAAAAAAAAGGTAAATTTATTTGAATCTCGTTGTTTAAATTACAGCTAAAAGCATCTATGGTGTACACAATGCCCAAACGCATATAGCCAGGATTTCCATTTAAGAGGTACAAATGCTTTCTACCTTCACCTATCAAACTAGTTCAAAACTAGTTTCCCTAAGGTATCAAGTCTATTAACTGGATCTAAAAATAAATTACTGCCTGATAATCTCAGCCTTTCGGATTAAAATTTTTGGTTCTCTAGTTCAAAGACATTAGAATTCAGGTGAAAATAAATTGCTTCCTTTGATACTTGAATTGCTAGATACCTAAATTATTTCTGCATAAAAATGGGTATATTCCTATGAAAGCAGGCTCTACCTACAGGCCTTTTTATATCTTGTATCTTTTTGCCAGGTTGAATTGATTGACCAGTCTTCAAAGATTACTGGCAGAAGTAGCATCAATGATTATGTCATCAAGCTTATGTTTAACAGGTGGTTGGAATAGACTGAGGATGTGTTTGCTAGAGCTTTGCTTAAAGATTCACAGAAAGTTGGCATATGTACAAGTGGAATATTCAGCTGCTTCAAAAAATTCTATAATATGGAAAAATATATGTATGGCAACACTTGTATTCGTAACTTACTGAGCATAATTATGGACACCTCCAGAAGGTTTGAAGAGACAGAGAATGATTTTACAATGTCTTACACTTTGTGTAGTTTAGTACTTTGCATGATTTAACCTTTGGTAGTCACAGCAAAAAGGACTTTAAATAGAGCTTTTTATTGTAGTATTCATAGTGTCACCTGATAAAAGCTAAAATTATTAGATCTGGTCCCAAGTGTAGAAAATCAGCCAAACATCTAATAACCCATACAGTGTACCTCCAAAATTAGGTGAAACACCTCAGCTATAACTTATGAATATTCATTTCTTGAAGTGATATCTGAAAAGAAGATTTATCTAAAAGAGAAGGGTTCAGTTCATGATTGAAGCGGCAGTTCAAGTTCATATTTTCTGAAGTTTATTAGAGTCAGTCAGTGAAAAGCTTTTAACAAATAACTTTCTCAGTTAATTCAACATTTTCCCTTTTCATGGATTATATGCTATGATCTTGATTCCTTTCAATTTACCCGTAAAAATACAATCCTGTACATCTCTATTTTGCTACAATTAGGCAACAATTAAAAGAACCTTTTTTTTCTCTTTTTACAATTAAAACAAACACTAATAAAAAATAAACCATACTTATATGGACATTTTAGATTTTTGCTCTTGTGTGATTGTGTGTACTTTGTATTGCAGCAGTTATCCAGCAGGCTCCTTGATTCTAAAGCTGTCTGAACATCATCATCAGTCTAGACGTGGCTCAGAGCAGCAATGAGACTCTTCCATATGATTTTATCCCACAGAAGCAATCTTCTGGCTGGGCTAACTGGAACACCAGAGATGTAAATACAGAAAGTTTCTACATGGTGTTCATCTGTACAACAGGAAGATTTCCTAAGGCTGGGGAGTATTCATTAATATGTTATCTTTTCTGACTCTTTTTGTATAGAAGACTGTAGTGACAGTGCTCAAAAAAGCCCATTAAACTATAATGTTTTAGGAGTAGTCTGTGTACTTTTCAGACATGTAGTCAAAGACAAACTTTTTTGATAGATGTATTTCCAATGGATATCTGCTCAATATTTTACAGGTTTTCTTTTAGGCTGGTCTTTTTTTTTTTTTTTTTTTTTTTTTCAGGAGGGAGAGTTATATTCTTACATTTTGTAGAAAACATGTAAAATCTGTTCTTACAGTTGCACTGTAATTCATCAGTCTACTCAAGCACTAAAAAAGTTTCCTGCTCTCAGGAACATATAGGTGAATACAAAAAAAATAATAGCTAGAACAGATTGCACCAATAGCACAAGAATTCTCTAAAGTTTTGGAAAAAAGAATGCACAAGAAAAGACTTATAGATGATTCCTTAACCTTGTTCTTTGTTTAAGTTAATATGAAGTTTGTTTTACCTGAAATGGAAAATAAAATGTAAATAAAGAAAAATGCACTGTCAATGTCATAAAAAGTCAACATTCTTAAAAAAAAGGAACAGCCAGTTTTTATTTTGTTCAAGCTGATGAAAACAAGTCATTACTGAACAAGTTCATAAACTATAAAATATTTCATAACAATATGCATGCATAACAATATGCATTTAATAAGAGGGCTTTTTCTGGCAACCAGTCACTTTTCAGGGAGCTGGTAACTTTGAATCATTTAGAATCCTTCCCTACAAAAATGTGACTCTGAGCACTGAACTGTGAAACCTCCATGTGTTACCATGGCTTGGCACCCATGGAGACTAATGCTAGTTGAAGAACAACAGCAAAATTTTTACAGTGTTATTTATACATGATAGTTTAAAATAAAGTAACAAAACCAAGAGTCTAAACAGACACTCTGGCAAAAGCCCATGCAAAATATTGGATCTCAATCTATGCATATCATAAGGCAGAGGCTCAGATTTTTTTTTTTTGTTGATGAAAGGCTTTGATTCTGGAAGTGTGAAGGTGTGTAATGGGGAAGAAAATTTTCTTCCTCTCAATTTATTTTAAAAACAAGAAGTTGGGCATTCCACAGACTTTGTACTCTGTGACATCTGAGAAGGACAATGGAGAATTATGAATTCATGGATACTGAAACAATACATTAGACAATGTAGGGGCAAAGATATATAAACTGGAAATGCTTCAGGAAATCATGGAGGAAACCCTAGGCCTGAAGCAATATGCTGAGTATTTTCAGTCTTAGTAAAATCTTCGTAATAGCAATTTGTATTCAGTGAAAATAACACATTGTTCTTCTTATAAGTCTAGAAAAAGAGAAAAAAACCTGCTCAGTATCACTAAGCCTGATGTTTTAAACCTGCAAATGTAAAAGAAAGAATAGGAGTGGGCAGCAGTGAAGAAGGAAGCCTATTTTTTGAAGGTACTTTAAGGAGGACTTTTGTGCCAATTCACCCTCAATCCTTTAAAAATTATGGAAAAAATTCTGCTAGAATCAATTGAATTGTAAGTTAAAGGAAAAATATATATATTACAGTGGTTTAAGGTTTGTGCCATACTAAAAGAAGAAAAAATATAACCCTGAAAAGCCACCACAAAACAAATTGCTGGATCTGTATGGGTTAGACACAAATGACATATTTATTGTATAAGTGACTAACTACATACCTCAATCAAACTGAGAATTTTCACTGAATTCATGGGACCAGATTTTCTGCTGTTGTCAGTGATTGCAATTTTGCTGAAAACAAGATTGTTTTGCACATCAGATTAACTCAGAAGCTATTCCTCGTAGCTTTTGCTTTTATTTAGCATAGCATACATATATTTCCTGTTGTGCAATGTGATCAGGTTGTTTGCAAGCTGGAGATGGAATGAGATTTGTTTGGGTAATTCCTAGCTAAAGTGTGATTCCCTGGGGAATCACAGCCAAGAGCCATAATTTAGAGCAATACCTAAATTGTGCAAATTCATTCAAGTGCAAGAACACTTAGAGTTTTAAATAGCAAAAACTGTAATCAGCCTCTTGGTATATATGTTTCCAGCACACCACACACATACAGAACCACGAAGAACATTCTCCCAATTGCTTTAGTTATGTAAAAAAAATCATCAATACCTTATTTTTCTTTACAGAAAATAAAGACTAGACCCCTTTAGTTTGAAAGAAGATAATTTGTTTCATATACTGTGATGTAGATAACCTTCATTGACCTTGGATCTGTTAAAGGCATGCCTAATAAGTAAACATCTAATTGATTAATGAGATTAAATTTAGCAAGCAAAAACAAAATCACCTTGTGAAAGGTAGCAAAAATAGCATAACAGTAGAAAACAAGATTATCTTACTCTTATTTAGTCTTCTTCACTGTTCATTGTGTTAAGTCAATGCATCTGTTGGAGGGACATGTAATTCCTAGTGTGTCCACCTCCCTGTGACCTATTCTTATCCTACAATCCTTGTTTCTCATTCCACTCTGCTGGAATTCTCTCATGCATCATTGTCCCAATAAAACCCACAAAAGCTAGGTCAGGAGCAGTTTTAAATTATTTTAGATTCTAATGAAGAAGAGAATAAACAACACTCTGGGGACTGAGAAACACTGTAACAAAAAATTGAGGTCAATGAGTTCGTAAATTTCTATGGACCTAGACAACAACACTAAGTGACAAAGTACTTGCATTATACAGACTTTGAAAAGGCAGAATTCCTTCCCCTCTTTTTTCATGACACATTTTGTAAGGGAATTAGTAGCTTTTTGTGGTCAGCAAATAACATTGGGAGAGAGAATTAGTGTCCATGAAACAATTTTTAGAGATCATGGATTTTTGTGGGTGAAGATATTGTATAGGTAAATGAAGCATGAAACTGAAAAAGCAAATTTATATGTGGATTTGCATTAGGACTATTACACAGAAAGGACACTGTAGTCCAATATATTTTAAAACTTGAGCAATCAAATAAAGGTTAGGCTTTTTTATGTGATTTTTGGTGATTTTTATGTTGTTGTTTATACATAACGTACAGCAGTGATCAAAACTCCAGCCGTGTCCCTGCCTCTTGAGTGACAATTTTCTTCTAAATAGGCCAAACAGAGTCTGGTGAGTTGTTAAGGAACAAATTAATTCAGTGGTTGTGGTTTAACATTGACAGAGAAGTGAAATTATCGGCTCACATGATATCTGTTGAATGTTACTTTAGAAAACGGCAGTCTGTACTTCTTAAAGATGATGGTTGAGCTAGTTGGAACCACATATTATACAATCATAGAATCATCAGGGTTGGAAGAGATCTGTGAGATCATCAAGTCCTGCCACTGATGAGATCTTTGCTCTTCTCACATAGGGAGCTACCAGGCATTGCTCTTCTAGCAGACACTCTCCTACAGCTGTAACGCAGCTGTTCCCCTGCAGGCCATGGATACCCACAGTGGAGCAGAGATCCGCATCTAGCCCATAAGAAACCCTAGGCAAAAGCAGGCGGATACAAGCTAAAAGAAGCTGCAACCTGTGGAAAGCTGTCTCTGGGGCAGGCTCCTGTCAGGAACAGCAGTCCATGAAGATGATAGGACACCTCAGGGATTAGGACATCTTTTCCTCCATTGTGTTTCTACTGCTTAGTAGAGGAGTCTGACTTCAGTATTTTTTATATTTTAAATACCAATATTTAAAATATTTCAGTATTAAATTATTCAGTCATTCACTGTCATCTGCTTTTAAATAACAACTCTAGTACTATCATGTTACACATGGGATGAAACAATAGATCAGACTACTTTTTACTCAGTGAATGATGTGTTTCTGAAGACATACCATTTATAAGGCAGCACCAGTTACTACAATCCTGAATTTCTTCACACTGACACTGTAACCTTTATGAATGACTGGCTCTTTGTGTTAATGATATAGGAAATTAACAGATGCAGTACAGTGGTGATGAGGGGTGCTTCTTTGGATGGCTGCTCTTTTTATGGTTTGATCCAAAATCCATTAGTGTCAGTGCAACTTCTTTCATACTCAAAGGTCAACATGCTCCAAAGGGTTTGTAAGAATAGACTGAGTTGCTAGGGCAGGTGTAGCTGTCAGGATATTACGAAGAATTTTGAGAATTTCTAGTAAAAAAAAAATCTATAAAATTTTATTAAAAGCCTTAGATGACATTGATAACTATTATCTAAAATACACATCTAAGCTTTCTGAATTTCTGCTTCAAAATAATGTCAGAATTTTTTTTATAGAATCCTTAGGTAAAAGTGATTTTTAATTTTTTTTTCTTAAAGCAATACAGCAATATTTTTACATTAATAAAATTGCAGTAAAAAACATAAATAATTACAATAATGTTGTCAACAAACTGAAATAAAATATCACATTTTATGTTTATTTTCTAAATTTTAATTTATGAATTTGTTCCTATGAACAATAAAACCAGGGCCAGATAAATGAAGGCAAATATGGCAAGTGCCATTTACTGAAAATTGTATTTTTGCAAGATTTCTGCCGCCCCTCCCCATGTGCTTGGTTGTTTTGTAAAATTGTTTATGTATGTCTTAATTCATGTATTTATTTGAAATTTTAAGTTCTGACATCCAAATGTGCAAACTAATCTGTACAATTTGCCATTGGAATGGCAAGGACCATGTGTAGTATGAGTGTTTGTATGTGAATACAGAGGAATTGAGATACATAAAACTGTCTAGCTAAATTGCTAATTGTAGAAGCCTAAACTGATTTTCTTTAATCCCTTTGGTTAGGTTTGATTAGACACACAAATCTCATGCTATGTGATTTGATGTTCACTGGCTGACTACAGATTTTTATAATTAAGTATTCAGTATACCTGATTTTCAACACGAGCTTGTCATGACTATGGTTAATGTTTATTTAAAAATGCATGTTTCTGGTAAAATCCACTGATAAATTTCTTTGTTAGAACACACATCAGAGGAATGGAAATTAGAGGTAGTGGAGGGGGTAATCTTAATAGAGAGAATAAAATTTGGGTTTTATGGTTTTCCGTTGGATATTCATAGTCCGTATTTTTGAGGCATTTATCTTTCACTACCTCAAATCCTTATTTGCTTGAGCTACACAAACAAGAGACTAGAACATGATACTGTACATCTGTGAAAGCACAGGAAATATATGCAATTCATCAGAGTCTGTTTAGAACTAGAAAGCTTCTGAGACTGTTATAATAGCCAAACTTGCCAGAAGAGTACAGAAATTTATCTGAAGTACTTTTGGCTTTAACAGACTAAATGTGTTAATTGAAGTCATTTCAGTGTTCCAAAGGAACACAGTTTAAGGAAAATTGTATTGTTTCTTAAAGATTGTTTAAGATAATTTCTTTACATTTCCTGGCTTAGTAAAAATTCCTGGATATTAAATGTGTTAATGATCTTCCTTAAGTTGATATAAATACAGAAGTTCAAAGTATAACTATACTTCTTGCTTTATGATGAAGTTTTTTTTTCTTTAGCCGAAGCCAATTATATTTGTGGTGGCTTATCACAGCAATTATATGAAGCAGCAGGCCAGTCAGTAATGACTTTTTTGTTAGGGGAGTGCTAAGAACACTTCCAGCAGAGCTCCATTACCTGGATTACAATCACAGTTTTAAATTAGGTACCAATGCAAGTAATTTAGTTTTGTTTTTGTACTTAATTGGTCATTAACTTGTTCATGCCAATAATTCTATTTCTATGCCACTCAGTCATTAAATACTCCCTGCATCTATCCAGAAGCATTCCCCCTGCAGAAAAAACCAAGAGTTTGCTATAAAATATTTCTATGTCTGTATGCCACCTTTATCTCTTCATGAACAAATTTGAATGATAAAACATTTCTTTTTCCACCATACTACCTGTGAGGTCATGAGGTCATTAGCATAAGTCAATAGGAGCCTGGTAATTGCTATTTTGGATAAAACAATATTTGTGTGTATTCCAGTATCTTCTTGCTGCTGGAGACCAGAACCACATGCTCATAAAAAGGCTGAAATTAATAATTTTGCAATAATTTTACTGAGAGAGGAGATTTCTTCATGTTCTTGATGACTACCTTTTGCTTAATGCCCTGAAATAAGATAGTTTGTAACTTTTTGTTTTAAAGAAATAATTCTAATTCCATGCAAATGTAAATGCTTTCATTATCTGTATAAATGTTTAATCCTTTTTAAAATTCTGCTAATCTTTTAGGCCTCAGTGATATTTTTGTGGCAATGAGCTCTCTAGGTTAATTATGCATGTGCAACAAAGTATATCCTTTTATCAGTTTTAAATTTAAATCCTGCCTATTTACTGCTACACACAGGAACTTTATAAATCTATATTGTGCAATTTTCTGCTCCAGGCATTTTCCTCAAGTGAGTGTATGCATGAATATAATGCCTGGAGGACGCCTTAATAGACTCTTCCCATCTCTAACTCCTCTCATCAGTGTGTTTCTCCATGAAACTAATTTTTGGATCAGTGGATATGGTTTAGAGCTCTGTCCAAGGTAGAAAGTTAAGTGCAGACTCCTACAAACATCTTAGGAAGCCAGTCAAAATGAATAAACTTTCTGTAGTAAAAACTAAACAGATTTTTGAAGCCATAGTCAGACTAGGCAATAACCAAGAATAAGTAATGAAGAAAAACATTATGTGAATATGCACATAACCCAAAATTTAGTGTGGTTTTCTTTCCCTTCATAGTGACCAGACTACAAATCATTTTTTAATCTAATGTAGCCTTTGAGCTAGGAAAGCTAGGTCAATTAGTTCAGGCAGTAAGTTCTAACAGTGTTTACATCCAGAGGTCCAGCTGCTCCTCCCCAAGAGACATCTATCACATTTGTTAAATTTTAAATGCAAGTTTAGTTATATTCAGATATATGCTGTGTCCAAAGACCAAGGGGATTTGTGCAAACAGGTTTTATATAAGAGACACTGTTGTGAAGGATTATTAAACTGATTAAAATTAACATTATGAGCTCCTCCTGGTAACTTTTTAACATCAGCCAAATAACATTTGAATGATTAAGTAATTCTTTATTTCTGCAGAATTCTCATTGGTTTAAGATTTTCTTATATAGTGACTTTGCAAGGTTATTTTCATTCACCCTGGTTCAAAGGAAAAGATGAGGAAGAAGAAAAAGATGAAGGGAGACTATTTATAAGAACAGAGCAGCCAACTCTTGAGATTACAGAAAGACGAAAGCAAAGTGTGCACGTACTGGAGTCTGAGAAGCAAGAAGAATGATAACATAACAGCTAAAAGACCCCTTCCATTAATGGGCCATGCAAAAGAACTTGACCCAGTTTCTTGGAAGACAGAACCAGAGGTACAAGCCTGGAATCCACCAAACATCTTACTTGGGATCAAGCCCTGAGAAGCAAATGGACTCCTACACAACTGTGAGTGAGTTGACCTGGGTGCCAGGTGGCCACCAAGACACTGGATAGCTTCCCTCCTTAGTAGTATGGTGGGGAGAGCAAATAAGGTGGGGAAAAAAGTCTTATGAGTCAACATACAGGAAGTTTAATAAAACAAAACCACAGGCTGTGCAAATAAGACAAAGAAAACAGAAGTTTCATTATTTCCCAGGACTTTAGTACATATAGTGGCTGCTCTGGAAGCCAGAGTGATAACTAATTCCCTTCTCTGCTTCCTTCTTCTTTCTCTGAATTTTTAAATTTTTTTGCTGAACAGACATCATAGAGTGGGGAATATCCCTTTGGTTAGTTTGGGTCAGCTGTCCTGATTATGTCCCCTCCTAAGATCTTGCCCACCCTCAGTCTGCTGGTGAGGGTAGAACGTTGGAGAGATGGCTCTGATGCTGTGCCAGCCCTGCTCAGCAGTGGCCAAATACCGGTGTACTGCCAACACCTTTCTACCTACTAGTAAAAGAACAACACTGTGAAGGCTCCTCTGGGGAAAGTGAACTTCATCTCAGACAGACCCAATTTAGCAACACTTCAAGTCTGGCTAAAGAAGGAGTAGGACTGAAGAGCTGCTTTTGTTCTGCATTTCAAGTACCTGAAATGTCCATTTATATTGGTGTAGGGGAAATGTAAGTTTAAGGGTTTTTTAAATAATTATTATTTTCATTTTAGTAACATAGGAATACTTATAGATTGTTAATCACTATGATTGGCAATTGTTTGTTTAGGCTGGTGACTTAGAAATATCCAAAGACTGTTTTAGACCAGGTGGTCTGGAGATGAATGGAACATAGAAGGCTGGAATTCATAGGGACCACTAGGACTATGTAACAGTTAACTGTTTATTAAGGAAAAAACCCCAAACCACAAAAACCAGTCCGGTATCTGTGGTGAATCACATGCATGCTCACATAATTAAGGAGTGCTGGAAAGATCTGAGAAATCATGAATAATACTTTTAGTTGGATAACATTAAACTGAGTAACTCATCCAAGTATTAATGAGGAATCTGAGAGATGCTGAAGAAAATAGGTTAGGATGATAAATCATAGAAAAGTAGAGATTGGAAAGGACCATTGCACTGTCTTCAGTCTTTGAGGTTAGGACAGGATAATGAAATTTAGCAAATAGGAGAACAACAGGAGATAAGAAAGTGGTGAAAGCAACTTCTAATGCTGCTATTAATACGATGAGAGAAAATTTGTTGCATAAGGGAACAAGGGAACAAGTAGCAGATAGAGAGTGTCAGTAACAGAAAAGGGAAAAGGCAGAAAAGTACCTGAGAGTTTTAATCAACACTGTGTTCAGGTCACCAAAAAGAACAATAGCATCATGGCTTGCACAGAAATAGTCTGGCTAAGAGGATTCTGGAAGAGATTTTCTCCCTGTACTCAGCAGTGGTGAGGCCACACCTCAAGTCCTGTGTCCTGTTCTAGGGCCCTCAATACAAGAACATTGAGGTGCTGCAACAAGTCCAGAGAAGGGCAACAAATCTGATGAAGGGTCTAGAGCACAAGACTGATGAGAAGTAGCTGAGAGAGCTGGGGTGTTTAGCCTGAAGAAAAGGCAGCTCAGGGGGGACATTATCACTCTCTACAACTGTCTGAGAAGAGGCTGTAGTGACGTGGGTGTTGGTCTCTTCTCCAAAGTAACAAGCAAAAGGACAATCAGAAATGCCCTCAAGTTGTGCCATTTTAGGAGGTTTAGGTTGGATAGAAGAAAAAAATTCATTACTGTAAGGGTTGTCAGGCACTGGAATGGGCTGTCCAAGAAAGTGTTGAAGTCACCAAACCTGGAGGTATTTAAATGGCTTATAGATGTAGCACTAAGGGATGTGGTTTAATGGTGGACTTGGAAGTGCTGGGTTAACAGTCAGAGCTGATTGTCTTAGAGGTCTTTCCCAACCGAAATAGTTCTGTGTTTCTATATGGGGCACTTAGGGACATTAGTAGTGGACTTTGCAGTGTTCAGTTACTATTTGAACTTCATGATCTTGAAGATCTTTTCCAGCACACATGATTCTATCATCCATAGATATGAGTACGATATATTAATGGATTTTATGAAATGGAAAGAAAGACAATACCACCACTGTCAAGATCCTTAGGAGTGATAATAAAACAGAGAGGGTGGTTGGCAAGAAACCTTTATTTTCTGTTAATGAAGATGTTCAGAAAAGTAAAAGGAAGAACTTGCAAAGCTAATAAACACTCTACAAAGGGATATTGGAATAGCAACAGAAGCCTAGAACAAAAGTAAAGACTGCATGTATGCAATGCATTATCTCATCAGACAGGCAGAAAAAAAGAAAAAAAATGAGAAGTATCACCCTATAAATTAAATCACCAAATAATTATACTAAGAAAGTGCAGGTATCACTAAAACTTAAGGAGTCAAAAATAATGTTGGAGAAATACCATAAAAACTGTTCTTCTGGAGGGAGAAAAATTAGTTGTCTATAAATGTTTCCTATGATGACCTGGTCAATAAAAAA
>VXBN01005698.1:59584-82526 GCA_013397395.1 Sinosuthora webbiana | reverse complement strand
AATCAATTATAAGACCTTGACCACTAAACTGTGCATGTGTCCAGAAAAATGTAATTCAAAACTTTTTTCATATATATATATATAAAGTAGAACTATTAAATTTTTTAAGGAATTAATAGTATATCATATGTTGAAAAAGTAGAAAACTGTTCACCAATATTTGATGGGGAAACAGGGCAGTTGTCAATTAGCATATGGAGATAAAATGAGGGAAGTACCAACTAGTTTACAAGAAATTTCTAAAATAAGAACTAAATTATATAGATTGTCAATTGATATGGTAAAAATAAAAATAAGATTATTAAAGACATCTCACCAGTGACATCCCAGAATAAGCAATTATTGCTATGGTTATTATGATGCAAAATAAACTATTCAACTTGGCTTAAATGTTTGGGAGTTTGATTATGTTAGGTGATTTCTCCTAAAGAAATGTAGAGGCTTAATGAGGTAGGAGGTGTTAAGAAATATTATTTGTTCAGAGTCCAAGTTAGTGAGAAAATAAAAGCACAAAAATGACCAAGCTGACAATGAACAAAATCAGTAGCCTAAAAATCTGTTGTCAGTCATCAGAAATCATATTCAAAGTAATAGAAGAAAGGTCAAGAATACAGAAATAAATGTAGTTTTAAGTAGGAAAGATGTAAAACAGTTTTACTAAGTAATTTTACATGATAATTGTGGGCAGGCAATTGACTCCAGTCAAAGACTCCATTCCAATTCACCAACTGCACTTGGCTTACTTTTATGCCTAGAGGTACTTCAGAGAAGAGTCAATCACAACAAAGGAAGGCAATTGTATGAGTAAGGGAAAAAAAAGAAAGTTTTTTTAAATCATTAATCTAAATAGTGCAAGACTATTCAAAATTTATGTGCTGGACGTGCAATTTCATCTGAAAAACTCCAGGTATCTGAAGAAAAAGTATCCAAGATTAATTTTTATTGGTTTTAGTTCTTCTTACTTGAGCTAACATTTTGCTATTTTAAACTCATGGTGCACAGCATAACTTGAAAAATAACGAATTTGAGGACACATGTTTCAGTTAGAGACAAAAAAGGCAAGGAAATAACCAAATAATATTGTCCTTGACTTAGAGGTTAGCTGGAAAAGGACTTTGTATGTAGTGAGCCATACATATTGATTTTGTTAAATGGACTTGTCGGGTATTTCAAAATAATACTGGTGCCTTTATTCCACCAAAAGAAGAGACTATAAGTAAGGAGGGAGCATATTCCTCACAGGAAGTTGGTTTTCTCAGAGCCACAGATCTGGGTTCCAGGGACACACTAACCATTTCAGGACAGAGATCATTGTGGAATAGTAACCTTCCCTTATCCATATGCATACAGGATGTGAGGTTGCATGGGCAGCAAAAGGAGTGTCCACCTCTAAAGTGGGGAGATGACAGACAGTGGGCATGATGCAGAACACCTGTGAAAGAGAAGACAGGTAGATAAATATTTTATTTTCAAGATTTTGCTGAGGGAAGAGATGGTAAGGACCTGGAGCAAGAGGAGGCTGAGGAGCTAAACATCAGTATGATGAACTACCACTATCTTTCCACCACTATGAAGAGCTGACTGCATCTCATTAGGTTATCATTCTTTTTTAAGTGTCGGTTTATTTTAAGTGATGCCATACCCAATATTTTCCTGTCTTCAAATACTGAATTAGTATTTCTCAAATTTAACAAGATCTTCAAAAGTGATCCAGTCATATATAGCACAATCTATTTGTCGAATACTTTCAAATCAAAATCCAATAATTGCAGCAACCTCTGCTCTTAAATTTACAGTATTTTTTACTTTACAAAGAAAGGGCTGAAGAGTCAGTCAAATAAGTGATGCCCATTATTTTTTTCTTTTTTTTTTTTTTAACTTGAAAAACTGAATAATAGTTGTTCTGGGTTCTGGGGACAATTTTTCATAACTAGCAGCTTACAAGGAAAAGTAGGTTTTTCAACAATCCTCAAGGGAAAATTGAATTCTGTGGATAAAATTGCATATTTTGTGGAAGTTGCAGTCCATTCTTTGGTTTTAGAAACTTCCATAATATTGTCAACTCCTATAACCACTAAATAGCATTAGTGCCTAATAATCAAAGAATAGTGTTTAACTCCATCAGACAAACATGTGAAAAGAGTAGTTTTGAAGTAAAAGGCTCAAGACAGAAGATTGTGAAAGATTCTTGTCAAGGTTTTGCCGTTCTTTCAAAAATGTGTGACTCCTAGGCCAGGGTTTGATACTGCTTTTTGGAATTCCTCTTTTGACACAATCAGAGATGTCTCCAGCAGTGTGACAGGACTTAGACATTAAATGTCTAAAGATGTTTGTGCAAACATGAATTGGCTGAAAGGAAGACAAAATACTTCACCTCAATTCCCTACACACATTGAACCTCTTTGCACATATATAAAGTGAGGAAACTGGTTATGTCATTTGAATGTCTCCTCTTTTTTTTTTCTTATCTTACAGCATTTTTCCCCTAAGATCTTATGATAGACTTGTAATGTCAGTACCTATTATTATATTAATTCTCTCTGAACAGAGCATCATAGTTTCAGCTGGTGTGGATCTGCTGAAGCCAGTAGAGCTTTTATAATTGTTTGTCATTGTCAGTGCACAACAGCTGAGGCTATGTAAGAGGTGGACTAATTGCCACTTAGGGGTATGTCAGGAGAGAACAGGGACCGTACAGCCAACCCATCTGTCACAGAGCACTTGAGTAAAGGTTAAACTCATGGTTTGACAACATTCAGTTTGTACAAGCAGAAATCTATACTGGCATAAGTGTTGAATTATATTTTTATGTGTGTGTAAGCTAATAATACAGAATCAAAGTACAGCTCAGATTGGTTCAACAGTTTATTTAGGGTCTCCAAAAAGAAGCACACATCTTAATATGAACAATAAAATCATTTAAATCAGTGAAGAAAATCAAAGACTGAGCTCTTGAAAATAAGCCATATACCTAATGGCACTTTGGGGTGATTTGCCGCATCATAGTTCAAAGAATATAAAGAAAGATGCATGTTGTAACATCTAGACTATTAATGAAAACAGAGACTGATTACCTTGATGCCATTGCTGTTCCTTTTTCTTCATTTTTCATCACTATATATTATTCTAACTTTCCTTCTCCCAGTTTTGAACCAATTGGATAAAGTTTTAGATAAAATATTCCATTCTTTACAGAAAAATAAAAATACTTGAGAATATTTATCTTTGTGTATATCTTCCATATGTTCTGTACCTATAATTAGAGTTTTGAAATGCTAACCTTTTTAATAATAAATACGATATGTCAAGGAAATGACATATGATTCAGCTTAAAGATAATGAATAATTATGAATGATACTAATGATCCCTTAATGTTAATGTCATTCTGCTAATTTAATATGGCAATTAATATTGCACATGAAACACACGCAGGTGCTTTGAATAATTTTTTAAAAAACTTAATTTCCTAACTCTCTTGATAGTTTTGCAAATTTAGAATTAATATTGAGTAACTTTCATAGTAATTTTTAGTTTAATATATTATCACCATAACAACCACTTAACAGTTGGGGAACAGCTTCACATTAATACTATTTATGGCTATATACATTAATTATATTTAGGATGATTTCTGTGGGTAAACTCACTCCACTGATGGTCTTAAATTAAGAAAATCATAACGCGGCTCATTTCCTACATAAATTATGTGTCATGATTTGCTGTGTTTCTGAAAATATTGACTTTGAGGACTTGGCAAACATCTTGAGGACCCATCATCATGTCGTTTTCAAATTGAATGGGTACTGATAGATGAACTGCTTTATGTGGAAATGTATCTCATGCTGCAATTTCATGGACAGTATTATGCTCTTGCTCATAGGAAGGTCAAATAGGCTATTGTCTGTAGCTGAGATTCATAGCAGGTGTTTACAATAGTAGCATTCTTTAGGCCACCTAAAGAAAGAGAAGTATACAACTCCAACCTTAATTGAACTCAGTAATTGTTGTATAAGCTAGCCAGATAGCATCTACCACATCTACCACAGTTTTATTCAAAAGGATAGACAAAGCTCTCTGTGCATTTAGTACCATGTGTTCAACAACAGTTACTAAATGTGTAGTAACACATTGTGTTACTACAAACAGTGTGTAGTTTGGTCAGATAAAGTGTGCCTATTGCTACACTACATAATGAAAGGTAGATATGCCCCACCTGTACATACCCATAGTCTTTTGGGGTAATACTGCTGCACAGATACTAACAAGGAGCAATATTGTCTTCAGAGATGAGGTTCCTTTTCCAGTTGACTTGGCAAATCACTCTTTCTACACTCTATCTTACCTATCCACTATGACCTTACCAGCATTAGATACCAGACTAGGTAGTTATCTAGATTAAGATAGATAAAAACTTTATACATTCATGGTGGATTAAGAGTCTCTTTGCTCTTTGTTGTATATACTTTGTTGTTCAGTAGTTATCAATTTGCCTACCTGTCTTTGTGAATATATTTTGTTCAAAACCTGCTGTGACATTTCATTTATGCCAATCTTCTAAATCCTTTCTACATCACCCCAAAAAAACCCTTTTAGTATAGTTGAACTGAGACTAACAAGATTTGTAAAGTGCTATACTAAGTCTTGAAAAAAAAGAATGGATTTCTCTCTGATATAAAATATCTCTTCCTCTTACCCCCTGTATGATATCTCATCTTGGCCTTCTTTTTAGGGAAGCAAGAGAAGCTAAGTTTATTTTGTCTCATTTCCCTAGAAATTGTTCCTCACCCTACACAGGTGTCTATAACATATTATATTATTTTTTCTCCTAAGTGCATATCCTTTACCTTCACTGACTATAGGGGATGTATATGATTTACCAACACTAATTTGATATCTAAAGTTATCCAGGAAAATTTCAATCATATTATGGATCTTACCACTATGGTGCAGCTATCTGAGAATTCATAAGGTATTGTCAATTAATATATTTATTGATTTGATTATATTAATGCTATTTATTATAACATTTATTAAATGTCATGGCATTGATTTCAACTTTGTACTGTAAAGGATCAGGTTATGTTTTAGAACCTTTAATAGATAAAGTGATCCTAAAAAAAATGATGATCTTAGTCATCCTTGTGCCTTGGATATCTTTAAAAAGAGATTCTTTAACTGACAGAAAGACGAAGAATCGAATTTTGTTTTACCTTATTTATGGTCAATAGCTTGATTATAGGCTTAAAATCAAAGGGAGAATTGAATGTGATCTTCATATTTATGTTTGTGCTTGACTTTGAATTTTGTTATAGAAGTCACTGTGAAAGAGGCAATAGGGAATACCACAAGGAAAAGCTAAAGTCACTCTCCTGACTCTAAAATATTCAAACAACCTAAGGCTGTAAACCTTCTTTCTTTTCTTAATGTGAAAGAACAATTATACAATGCTGTTGTAACATAGGCTTTCTCAAACATGTATTCAAAATTAAGTATTTGAATTCTGGCCCCAGGTGTTAAAAACAACTTCAAATCTTAGGAGATTTTGCACCATGCAAAGTAATTTCTTTACTTTTTAGATTGTAAAATTCTCTTCATTTTTGAGCCTGAATTTTCATGGTGATATTTTCATTTCACATAGACATGAAAAAATCTCATACATATGAAGCACAAAACAATTTCCCATAGCATAAAGATTATCATTTAACTTACTGAACTTCAGGTAAATAGCTTCAGGGAAAAAAAAAATCAACAGGGCTAAGGCAGTTTCCTCTTCAGACCCAATTATTGGCCTATTTTATATTAAGAGCAACGTAATTATGAGTTGCAGATCACATGCTCAAACCACAATGTCACATTGAGACATCATCTGCATTGCATTTGATCCTGTTCTTTTGAATTTTATCTATAAAAGCTAAAGGAGAATCAAAATGCAAAAAAAGGGAAAGGAAGCCCACATCTCCAGACTTAGAGCAGTAGTCTGTCATCATGCCATACCCAAGAAATCAGCATTCAGTAAAATTAACAGAATGTTGGTGGAAGACCTTACTCTCCATCAAAGTTTGATTTAAATGAAGGTTTATGATTTTGTTCATGAAAATGAGGAAATAGAAGGTAAATCAAGACATTTAAATCTTGCACAAATATCATCCTACTAATCATTGTTTAGTCTTGTGCTTGCCAGGAACATACACGTTTAGATAACATAGGTCTATGATAAACTTAGAGGGACCCCACTGAACACGCTTGAGATTCCTGCCCTTCTGGATTAAATGTACAGTGGTAAACCACTCCTGGGTGAATCCTTGAAGTACAGATGAAGAAAGCAGGTCTGGTGATCCTCTAGCATGGACTGAGTTCTGCAGTGCCTGTATTGTACTTTTTGTACTTCTGCACAGATGTTTGGCATCCAATGGTTGTCAAGGTAACAAAAACAAATTTGCTCCTTGCATTTAATTTGTGGTCTTGTGGTAGTTTCTGTGTCCTCTCTTACACTGGGAAGAGTCTCAAAACCCTTTTCCTGCTATGAGGTAGAGCACCCCCCCAGAAGACAGATCCATGAGTTAGGAATCCTCAGAATGGCATTTTTTGATTGGTTGTTAATAAAGACAGTTTACACCAGAGATGCAAGTCTTTAGGTCTATTTCATTCCAATTAACTTAGACATCTGAAACTAACTCTGTATTGTAGTTAACAAAACTGCCTTCATATTAATGGAAAGAAACAGACCGTTAGGAGGTTGTGATAATCCATTTTTAGAGAGACATTTAAGGCAACATTTAGCTAGTGCCTGTATTGATAGTTTAACCAAAAGTGAGCACAAACCAGATAATTATCCATTGGTTCTCTACAGGTATTGAGGTTAAAACCTATATTAGATGTTTAGCCATCTAAACAAGTGTCCTTGTTTTTCTTACTGTTTCTCTTGGTATCAATAACTACTAAATTACTTTTTTTGATGTGTAACAGATTCGGAGAAATCTGTTCAGAAGAAAAAAGCAGTTCAGAACATAACCCCTTGCACTGTCTACTTGCCTATGAGCTTGAACTCTCTTGTTAGAAAAAAAGTGATTTAGGGTCTTCTGCAGATGGTATTTATCTGTCATTTTGACACATCTTGAGGAAAAAATATGAACTTGGACATTTATGTAACATACAAACCTGACTTTTTTTAGCTTCTTAATGATTATTTTTTGTGTGTCTGCAAGTTCTAGGTGAATAGATTGTAAGCTTTTATGGACACGGGGTGTGGGCCCTTAGTATGGTTGAGTTACATATGAGTGATTTAGGTACCGTGTTTAGGTACAGAGAGCAAATGAATAATTCTAATTATGGACCCTTTACTGCACTTCCAAGGATATTATTTGAAGAACCATTGTTCTCCCTAGCAGCTTAAGCCTTCCTATTCTGAGAACCCCATAAATTTTAAGGGTTTAGAACATTTTAGTACAGAAATACATTTAGCAGATAATTATATACTACTTGGCAAGAATTTCCACTCTGAAGCTGCACTGTTAGGACAGCATGGTTTCATTTGGTTTAATCACATCACTGCTACTACAAAAGGTCAGAATGGAGAAAAACATCTCTTCTATTGCTCCACATTCCTGACACATTTGTCCATTAAAAAGCCAGGATGCAGGAGAATGCTGTTTTTGTGTTATGGAACAGACCTGTTAAATTACAGAGATTACAGCTAGTGAAAATACAGTCTTTTCTACAGAACAGCTCGGTGTACATGTATTTCTTCTCTTTAATTTGATAAAGAAGGCAATGAAAGAATAAAGGGTCTTAATTAGGGTTTTGTTGTTGTTTTGTTGTTGTTAGTTTTGGTTTTTTGTGATATAGCAACATTCGTTTTCTAGAGTTTTGCTGTTTGGAATGCATTTTCAAACCTCATTAAAAATATAGCCCCCAATTTTCACAGTTTGGTCATATTCAACATATTTAATATATATATAGCCATCAATTGTTAGTTGTGAAAAGCACAATTGAATGAGAAAGTACTATGCAATTATAAAAGGCAATGAAAGCTGGAAGAGCTTTTTAAAATTCCAGAGAATAGTATATCCAGGATTTTAGTACTAATTACATTCTTCTGGCTTCACATTTTAGATTTTAACAGTATATGCATGTACAGACAGCAGTTCTGCAATGTTTGTGACATGTTATAACCTTGTATTACATCTCTTTCTTTCCCAGCATCTCTCTTAGAATAACTTAATGAAAAGCTCACAGATGAAACAGCCCCAGACAGTTTATCAAATTACCTTCAGAAACAGGTCATGATGTCCTGGAATGAAAAGCCCATCACATTTCTAAGGTTGTGTATATAGATATATATCCAGCTGTTATCCAGAATATGGTATGATTTTCATAAGCCTGAAGACATTCAAAACTTTTACATGGTGATGGCTGATTCATGGTGTAAATCAGTTACACCCTCTGGAACCACAGATGGAGGCTACTGAAGAGAACCTGCAGCACTAAAAATCTACTTTTACATCCCACTGTCCCCCCCTTGTGCCTCTTCCAGGATTCTAATTTGGGTTCTCACCTGTTTTAGATACATAATACTTCAGTGAATCATCATTATTTCAGATGAGAAATTTACTATTTCTGAGGAAACTTTTATCTCACCTCAGAGGAAAGAAATTATTTACATGAACACTCTGGAACTATAATATGAGGGAGAAACTATCCCTGTTGTTGAGTAAAGACTGCCCTACAAAAAGAGGTTTCAAATTCAGATATCTGTTTACATAAGGAGAGGGCTTGAGTTCTTTTGGAAACCCCAGTAACTTTAGATAATGTGGCTAAGGATATATGGTTTCAGCTTCTTGTGAATTTATCATTTTCCCTTTGGTTTTATATGTACTTGGAATATGGTGGATGTCTATGCCTGGTTTTATTGCATATTGTCTCTGGAGTTACTGGCTTCATTGTATAATTTTAATTTTATTTTCTGGTTAGTATAAAAACATCAGAGAAGACATTTGATTATTTCTTTACATAAAGTTGTGTTCACCATCAGAGTAGATAGAATTTACAGACAAATATGAAGTACAATTTCAATAAAGAAATTTTATTGCTTTTTCCTTTGCCGAATGGTTGTAGCTGAACAAAATACATGTAGCATATGAAATACACTCCTCAATGATATTAGACTTCAAACTACCTCATGATTTGGAGAACAAATCCCAGCACACAACTGCTTCATTGAAGGAAAACCAGATCTTTCTTTGGATATTTTAGCAATCATATATTAAAAAAATGCACTTTGCACCTTAGCAAATCAATCATTCTGGGGCTTATACTAAAGATGAAAAGCAAGGAATTTAAACATAGTTGAAGGGTGAATGTAAAGCACATAGCTTGCTGTGCATAAATATTATGGGAGAGAATACTGTTCTCTCTGTAATAATAGCACATCTTGAAGAATGGCTTCTAAAATTATCTAGGTCTTTGTTATTGACCATTTCCTTCAAGCAGATGTATTTTAATAGTTTTACTTGGTTAAAATTGTCACCAAGTTTTTTACATTTTCTTAAATGCTGTCCTTAGCTCAAAATAGCAAGATCCTTCTGTACATTACTGAAAAAGATGTGCGATTAACCTGGCACTCTGATGTGTAAATGAGACTCAATGAACAACGGTAAAGTTTGTGTGATATCTGTAGGATATATGTGGGCAGAAGACAGTTTCATAAGGTCATTTGGAAGGGAAATATTAATAAAAAGTAGCTATAAACTGAGGTAGCTTTGTCACTACTTATGTGTCTGATAATTATGATAATAAAAAATCAATAACTCACAGTTAAACAAGGCTACATTCAGACATGCAGCTGCTACATCTCCCATGAGTGTTCTACACCTCATGCACACATCAAAAAACACACAAAGCTGGTTTCAATGGCTCCTTAAGTTCATGGCCACTCTTCTTCACTAGAAAAGCAAGAATATTATTTGACAATCTGGTCCACAAATTCTGCCTGTCATCTGTAAATCTGTGGACTCACTCAACATGGCCTTAGGTATTTTAGTACCCTTAGGCAGATGCACAGCAGGTACATGAAAACATTCTCAAGAGTTTAAAGAACAAACTTTTACTGGCAAACTTTAGAAAATAATGGTACTAGCAAAATTTTAAAGCAACATTCAATTCAAATAAAGCATTTCACAAGACACTGACTTAGCAAACTTTAACCCACCCAACTTTAAGTTACCCAGATTTTGAGTAACGGAAATTAGGAGAAGAAAGAATACGAGAAAGAGAAAGGGGACAGAGAAAGATTAATAATCACTACTTGAATTCCGTCACTATCTTAGCTACTATAAAATAGAAACTGTGTATTGTGGCCATGTATGCCTTTGTGCAACTGCTTTTATCTGTTTTGGTCTCCTGGGGCCCTCCAGGTGGACTTTCTGGTGTGCCAGTGGCTGATAGCCATTCTGGGCTGGACTAGAGTGTCCAGGGATGAGCTGCAGAGCAGTGCACTCTTTGCAGAGCTTGTCCTGGCCCCCCCTCCACACACACACACACTTAAGTTGTTTTGAGTAATATTTTTCCTTTCTGTCACACCAACTTTTAAAACGTCTCTTTGCATGTTCCCTCTTCCTTCATTGTATTTTTCATGGTCATGTTAGAAATTTATTCTTCTTTTCCTTCTCTAAATTTTGTCTTTTGTATCTGAATCTGCGGCTAACATGAATTTGTGCTGTGTAAAATCTATCTCCTATAGCTATCACTGTAGACTTTAAATCCTTTGACTTTTTGAAATTAGTATTTTTATGTTCAATATCTATTTTATGTCTAATGGTTTATTAGTATGATGTTATAAGCTTCAGAACAAGACTTTGCAGAATGATTTACTGTCAGAATTAGAGTATTCTTCTGGGAAAAAAAATGTTTTGGTCAGTTGTGTCTAGTTTTCTTCTTTAATTAAATCAGAGCACTAGGGGTCTCTTAATATGTGCTACCACTTTGATTCTTCACATCTGTAGACCAACTCACCACCATATCCCCTTTTCTTGATTAGGGAATGAACAGAAACTTCTGAGACAGTCACACCAGTACCAACCCATGTGAAATCTCACTCCTCTCCCATTTCCCTTTGCTTGTCAGTGTCAAATATCATCAGGATAAGATGTATGTGTTGGCTAGTCCTTAATGCATTTAATATGCGACATGGGCTTAAGATCATAGTGATCATATTTGCTTGTCAATGAGTAATATTCCTTGCAGAATCTAAAATGAATGACATTTTGCATACCACATCTGAAATCCTTTTAAGAAAGACAAAAAATCAGTTACCAATATTTAGTGGCATAAATTATATGGCTCTAAGTTTTTATTAGTTAAATATTAGCTAAGGCTGACATCTTATTGGCTAACTAATCCTGTTTCTTTTTCGTGTTAATCTAGCATTAGCTTTCTTCTCATTCTGTGATTTCCCCAGTGCTGTAACTCTAACTAAAAACCAGTGTTAGTGAGTCAGTGTGCTATTCAGACACTGTTTTCAGAATCCTTTCAGGTAGGTTGCAGAAATTTCTGGTTTTGGGGGTACTGTTAGAGCTATTCTTGACTTACTGAATATCTTGACATCAAAAGCTTCTTTATCAACGACATATAAAACAAAATTTATAAGAAATTTGCATTTTTAGATATCAAATGAGCATTAAAAATCATAGCAACAGTTGTGAAGTTCATCAAACACATTTATTTCAACACTCTCTAGATGATATTTGAAAACTGAGTTTTTATTCTCCTGCTCTTATTTTAACTCAGCTCTTGACTTCATATTGCTATAAAATCACTTCATACCTACTATAATAATATAAAATTTCAAGTGTGAAAGTTGCTGTGCTAAGATAAAGCAATTTAATTAAAAGAAATATGTGGTGCAAGGTTTTTAAACCCATCTTAACCCATTTTTAAATACAGAAAAAATGTGTATCTCCACAATACTCAATTTCTAAGGCAAACTACAAGCACTTGGTGAAGTTATACAAATTTTAGTACTGTTTTGAGTATATTCTTGATAAATCCAAAACATATAAAGGTTCTTTTCATGCCTAAACACAGAATTTGAGCTAACTATTATTTAAATAAAAATATTTCATACTGTTCCTTAAGACTATGTTCAGCTCTACAACCATTAATACGAATGTGTTTGCACAATATACTCTTCAAGAAGACTTCTTGTTTTGGAATATTCCTTCTTCTTTTAAAATATTATTAATTGTTCATGTTGGGAAAATCACAGGTTTATTATAATAGGAAAATCCTTCCTTCTTTTGCTGTTAATTTCTTTGTAGGAATTAACATTCTTATTTTCCAAATGAGAGTCATGATCTAGAGTCTGATTTCCTACACATCTAAAGGAACTTGGCAAAGTTTTCACATTTGAGAAATGATTGAAGAAGCTGTAAGTTATGTCACTTAATTCACATTAGGTAAAGATCAGTAATGCTGTATAATGCCAGCCAAGTGTTTTCACTGAGTGACAGGTGACAACAGTAGAATGACAACAACAACAAAAATCTTGGCAAATACACAGTAATTAAATATGTGGCAAAACTCTAAATTGCTACCTTTGTAGGCAATGTGATTAGTTAGGTATGTATTGTGAATATTCTGTGAAAGGGAAAATTAAAAGATTAAACTGTAGTTCAATTGAATTTCCTGAGTAATAAGCAATTAAGATGTTTATCAGTAAATATCCTGGCTCTATTTGGCATGTGATATGTTGCAAGATGTGAATGAGTTGGGTCCAATATATCATATGTTACAGATTGCATGTACAACACTTGTTTTCTTCTCTACATAAACCCTCTGCCATAATGAAATAGAAAGCATTGTTTAACAAGAATTATTATCATATCCTTTTCAAATAAATAAAGAGGAAAAAAAGGGGTGGGGAGAAAGAAGAAATTAAAAAGAAAAACATAATTTTCCCCTTTCCAAATCTGATGCAGCATGTCTGGTAGCAAAGGTAAGGTTTAAAAATGTGGGAAGTGGGATTTGATTTAAAATATGACAGCTAATACAGTGTAAATATCACTGAGAATGTTAAGATACCCCAGTATTTCACAAAATAGCACCTAGAGAACTAATACAAAAAGGAACTCTTGTAAAGTTAATTAAGACAGGGAAAAGTAGTCATCTATTCTCTTTTAATACATATTTTGATGAATGGCTCCCAAATTATAAATCAGTGGGGAAATCCAGTTTCACTGAAAAAATCTATGCTGAATTGACTAATTCCTTCTGAAACAAAGAGGAATATGCATACTTTTAATAGTTAGGCAAATGCTTAAAATATGTAGTTTCTAGGAAATAGGAAACACAGACTCAGGTATGTTATCCAGACTGTTTCAGAAAATGGATTAGATTTGAGGCTGTCTGTATCTTAATTGAAGATGTTTATTTATTTTTATTTTTTTCCCAGAAAATAGGGACAAAAAAGCAGGCACACCTTCAACTAGACCAGGTTGCTCATGGCCCCCCCATCCTGCCTGGCCTTGAACATTTCCAGGTATGGGGCATCCACATCTTCTCTGGGCAACCTGTTGCACTGGATGATGAAGCTGAGAAACACACTCTATTTTGGTCCCTACAATGCCTAATAAATGATTTTGTGGGCAATATGTGGTTGCCTGAAGATAACATTCTATTGCTTGAAATGCTAACCAAGGCATGGGAATACATAGGATGTGATATCAGGACTTTTAGAAAATGTGCCCTTCTGGAGGTGTTCAAAAGGCATCTGGGTCTGGTTCTGGGTGATATGGATGGTAGTTCAGGTGCTGCAGTGGATCGTTGGACTGGATAATCTTGAAGGTCTCTTCCAGCTTCATGATTCTGTGATTCTACGGTTCTATGATTCTGGGATCTTTCCAACTGAATAGTGATCCAAGAAAAGGGATAAAAAACTAAGGAGTGCAGTACGTCAAATTTCACTGCATCATTATTAATATTAGACTTTTTCTGCATAAATGTCTTCTTTCTGTAACAATCACTTTTGATTAAAAATAATTCTTGAGCAAGACAAGTCCACATGGAATGGGCCTGACAATCTGTAGTCCTGAGCCCTTGCAAACTCAGTAAAGGGCTTATGGACTTGTCAAACTGGAAATATGATATTACATGGTTCCAGAATTGGAGGTCAGGATTCTACCCATGACCTGTCTCTTTCTAACCTGTTGAGCAGAGACTGAAAGTTGAGCCTAATCCACCAACACTTGTGTACTGCTCTAATAATGCAGAATAATGAAGAACTGATTATTCAGCCCTCCATGAAGGACCTTTAACTGCATTGCAAGCTAAAGAGGCTGAACCAAGCAGTGTGCTGGCAGTTCTGACTTGCATGTACCAGACACAAAATAAATTACTCATATAAAACCTATGAATATTGTCAAATAACCCTAGTGCAAACATGTTTCAGGTGCTGACTCAACACCAGATTTGTCATTGAAAAGTCAGTCTTCGCTGAGAACAGATATCTGAAAGAATATATTATTTTATTTCAGTTTGGTAAAGTGCTGAAGTGATGGGTTATTTAGTCTGCATTTTCCCAGATACGACTGTTGAATAATGTTTGGAAAGTTGTTTTCCTTGATAGTCCCAGCACGCTCTACTGAGGCAGACAAGCACAATCACATTTTCACAACTTTATACGACTGAAGCCACCAGATATATTGCAATGAGACTCCCGCCATAAAATACAGGGGGAAATTGCCTTGTGTTCTGTTTTTTGTATGAAGAAATAAGAACACCTATAAACATCTTGAAATAACAAATTAAGAAAAATAGATTGCTTTATAAAATATTCATTCAGTCCTTTCATGGGAAGACAAGTCAGTGATTTGCAGAAATTAAAAGGAATTCATATTCTTGAATAATAATAGGAAAAAAAAAAAAAAAAAGACAAACCTTGAGATTTACTCTATAAATGCTTCAATGTAAAAAACTGCATCACTCTCCCTTCAAAACATTGCTCTGAGCAATATAGTAATGAACTAGTCTGGAGGCCAAAAGTAACAGTCCTTTATTCATTGTGTCATAGGAAACAGGAGATCTTAGGCTAAACTTGTACATCTGTGTCTTTCATGTATTCAATCCAGTAGCGTATTACACTAATGCATGAGTCTGAAAATGGAAAATCTGCTAGAGTTATAAAGAAGAGAAAGGAAAACTTTTGAAATTAAATGATGCATAGATTCTAAACAAAACTTAACTACTCAGATTAAGAATAGGGAAAAACAAAACAAAACAAAACAACAGTATCTGGCATTGTTTCAGGAATGAAAATTTCTAAGAAATTTATTTATATTATGATTAAATTAAAAATCCATAAAGATTTATTAACTTTCTTTTGTTAGTTTATTCTAGTGTCAATAAGAAGTGGTCTTGGTCTAGCTAAACTTTCTCCTTTTAATCCTTTTTTCAGGATTTAATAGTGTCTTCTAGATGCAGAATAGACCTGAGTGTGAAGAAAGGCACCTAACTGTAGAAAAGGAAAGGACAGAGGGTCTCACACTCTATCTGAAAATAATCTGTAAAGTCTTTGTATTTTAGTTCTGTTTGTTTGAACATCAAAGAAAATACGGTCATGTTAAAATTTTGCTAAGTATCACATCCTGAGTCAGATTAATAGCTTCAATTCTGGCAGCTTTAGGACAAAGGGAGGAGTTATAGCAGTTCTTTGGAAGATCCCTGAGAGAATCATCCTGGTTAAATGAATATGTTATTTGCAGCTTGTTGACAAAGTTAAAACATTTTTCAAGTATATCAAAGCATTTTAGATTTTTTGGTTTTTGTTTTTGATTGTTTTGATCCTTTGGATTCACATAGGTGGATGGAACAAGTAATGGAAAATCCCAGCAAGCCACTGAATATATTATGGACTGCATTATAGGCAGTTCATAAATGAATATTTGAATCTGGGTTTTTATGTCCGTGTTTGTGCATATCCATACATTTACTAGTCTTCACAATTCTATGAATTTTGTCCAATTTAATAACAATTTTAATAAGGCCTTAATAAAAAAACAAAAAAGCAACAAATTTCCTAATTTGTGTAATAATAGCTTTAAATATTCTTGTATTAACTGATCCTCCAATCAGCCTACTTCAATGTGCTGACTTTTCCCCCTTACATTTTTTTTAAATTATTTTTTAGAATAGTGGGAGATGAAATATTGAAAGTTGTGGCCACTGCTTAAAAATTGAGTACCTTCTCTGTCTTTAGCAAAGAAAATGTGACAAGATTAGGTGTACTACTCCATCATCCAAAATCACTTTATTTATACTTTTGTTCATTGATTTATTTCTTGGATGAATTACAAATGATACCTCAGCAACCTTTTGAGGAAAGGCCATTGTTTCTTCATCATTTCTTTACTGGGCATTTATCTTGTTACATCATTTTTCCCCTAATTGAAGGGAACGGGAGAAAAAATTAAAATCTAAGAGAGAAGCACAAAGAATGTCTTACTATAGTCTTGCTAACAAAACTATGGAGAAAAAACACTGGTTGTCATGATAATAATTCTCATTTAATCTAGTGACATGCATTCAGGTAAAACAATGTGTAAAATCTAAACATGTTTTAAAGCCTTTTCTTTTTAGTAGACTACTATTTAAGACAGAACATCCTAGTGTTTCTATGGATATCAGAATTTCTTCCCTGCCTTAGAATTGTGAGATTTTGCAGAAAAGAGCTGAAGGATAACATTATATAATTTTCTTAATGTCTTTAACAATATTAAAGACCCATCTTGTATCCAATGCACAGAAAACACTAGTGGAGAATCCCAGAGAATCCACTACATGAACATAATTAACATTTTCTTGGAGCTTATAGGGGTTTACACTTCAGAGGTTTCCTGGGCCAGAGGAGCTGTCCTTGGATATATCTTTCAACAGATTTTTTCAGGAATGAGGTTATTTAAATTAAAACCTCTACCCACCTAACAATTTATTAAATAAAAGGTGAAAGAAAGTAGTGCAGTGTATTTGTATGGTATGGATAGAGTTTCTCTGTCTGTATACCTACATAAAGATTTTTTTGTTTGTTTGGGAGCACTGCAGAAGGAGAAAAGATTAAAAAGATAAATTCAAAGGCCATATTATCAAACCTTTTCTCAGAAGCACAATATAATGGACAAAGTCCAGTCAGGTTTAGTATCCACCATATTTGCAAAAAATTTTAAGATTAAAGAACAATGTTTCAGAAAACTATGTCTGGAAGCAATTATAAGTAAGTCAATAAGGCAAAATCAAGGAACCCAGATCTTCTCCATACATGTCAGAGGAACAGTCCCAAACAGATAACTTCACAAAAACTGTGGATTCTGTATTCATCTTATGCTTCATTGTTAGACAAACTGTTGAGATGAAAGGCTATTATCTTGAACAATATGCATGATTTACCTATATGCTAAATTTCTGTGGGTTTTGTTGGGCTTTTTATTCATTGTTTAAGCAATTACTTTAATAGAAATATTTACAATTCAAATTTCTCTTTTCATCATTTTTTAACTTTAGGGTGAATTTTTATCAACATGCAAATCAATAATTCAGAACTTGCTAGAGAATGAAATAGGAATTTGATAAACAAGAAAAAATGTGGTATCTTGGATATGCAGGCAGCTTTTTTTCAGCTTCCAGCTCCCATGAATATCACAATAATTTGAAATAGTACTTTAAAAGATTCATTACATTTACTACAGTTTTTACACCCTATGTTTTTTTCCATGCGTCTAAACTTGTTTTTGAGATCTACTTTCTCTTTAGGACAGTGTGTTCTTAGTAACTAAGGCTCTTAAAAATAGAATCAACCAGCTAATTGCCAGATATTTCAAAGTAGACGGATGATTGCAAAAGCAGATGAGTGTGTCATGAACTTTCCAAAAAGGTCTGTCCACTTAGCCATCAACAGAATGGATGAAAGGTACTCAGAAATCAGCCTGTAGCTGGACTAATCACATCCCGCTCTGACCTCCTAAAGGGAAGATGTCTATAGTCACTGATGAAACACAAGTGTCTAGCATCATTGGGATGATTTCCTGTTTTGAAAGGGTTCAAATTATAAAAAGAGTCACTCTAAAATATCTCTCTGCTTTACTCTTCTCTTTGCTCTTGACTCTCTACCCATGATAGACATCAGTTGCCTAAACATTGGAGTCAGGTGACGTGGCAAATCTGCTGGACCAGCCAAAATGCTTACAGAGGAACAGGAGAGCTTTGAGAGGCACCTTTTTGCAGAGGCAGATGGAAGCCAGCTGATATATATTAGACCAACTAAAATGACTTTGGGCTCCTAAGGTGGCAGAATATTCACTTTTACAGAGGGATTGGACTCCAGATTACAGGCAGTACATACAATACACAGCACTTTATTCAGTTACTTTTACATGAGCATCTATTGTTTGAAATGCCTAGTGACATTTCAACTGTTCTCTAGGTGCATGGATGTTTCACTTCTCATTACCAGGTTTTTTGGGTATCTTGAATATCCTAGCACTGTTGAAGTCCTAATCCAGTCAGTTGAGTAGAGTCTTTCGTAACACACACCACTCTGATCCTTTCAAATATGAACTTAGACTTAAGAACTCTGTTTAAATATCCCCAGAGCTTCAGTTGTAGCAACCTAAAGTTCAGTATTTATGAACACTGGAAAAAAAACTTAGCAGAATGATGAAGATTAACTCTGTTAATAATTATTTTAAGAATACTCAGACTTATTTCGGCAGTATAAAAGGAATACTATTTTAATTTCCTCAGGACAAATCAACAAAATTTTTCTAAAATACCTTCATGACTAATCCTTAAAAATTCTTCCTTTTCCATATATTCTGCTAACTATTTCTGAACACTGGCATTTCTTTAGGAAAATCTACACGTCATTTTGCAAGCAGACAGAGACTTTTCTCTCAGAGTCTCAAGAGAGGTTCTTGCCTGGTCCCAAACTGGGTAACTGAAGTTAGTAGGTCTATAGAATGGTGTAGGAAGCCACTGTGTTGGCAGCAGGAGGTGAATAAAGTTTACTTTAGAGGCAGCAGGTACCTCAAGGATTATGATGTCTTGGTCCATTAATAATGTCTACTTGACACCGTTATTTCTATAGGTTAGTCTGCACCAAACTTCCACCCGTACATGACTGCTTGCCTTTCCCCACAAATGCAATCAAAATTTTGAGACATCTATTACCAGCCATTAATAGTGAATGAGATCTTGAATTTTTCTTTTTTTTTTCTTTTCTGTCTGTAAACCATTTTTTTCAACAGTGATGAGAAGCTTTAAATATTTGCAGTTATTAAAAAAAAAAAAAAAGTTTGCACAAATTTATTTCTGCTTTATTAACATTTTAAGAAACATTATGCACTGATTATGGTACCATGGAAAATAAAACATTTGAAAAATAGCACAACTTTTTTGTCAAAAGTAAAAAGCAGAACAAACCTGCAACCACAGTTCCTTTCTCCTGAGCAGTGATTGCACAGAGAAACATGGAAAAAAATGCAGGCAGATGCCTTTGCCTTTATTATGACCATGGAATACATTGTGGTGGCTAGAAGTTTTTGCCATATGTCATGTAACTGAACAGTAGCCCTCAGGACTTTTTCCTGTGATGCTAGCTGAATAGCTGAGAGGAACAAGCTTGGTCAGGTGAAAAAAGGGTAAAAATATTAAGACTAATCCTTTTTTCTTCTCGATCTTTCGCAGTGTTCTTAATGAAGACAAAATGTGTGAAACAGAGACAATGAGCATCTGAAGGAGGAACAATACTAAAAGAAAGAATTTCAAGAGAGAATTTGAATCATATTTCATTTCAATATAACTTGGTTCTCTCTGTATTCCATATTTTCATCTGTATCAAAGATAAGAACAGAATTCAGGGACTCCAAAGGGAAAGAAAACAAGACAAAATAGAAACGTTCTCAAAAGCTGTCTGTAAAAATAACTGCTGTAATCCAAATTTTGGTTAGTGCTCATTTAATATATTATGCAGCATATACCAAACATGTACAGATCTAGAAAAGATAGTATCAGCTTTAATATATCCTTTTATGTCCCACATAGATTTTAAGAGAATGCCTATCAGATGGGGTACTTTACTAAAACCAGTTGCATCCCACAAAATTGTCATTAGAATTTCTTATAAGGGGACACTCCACAGATGTGAAAGATTATGTCTGTGAAATTATATCACATAATGTGAAAAGAGAAGGGCAGGATTGCACATTTATCCAAATAGCTACACCACAGTAGCAAACCACTGAGCAGTAGTGGAGCTGTACACTGGGGAACATAGCTATCACTATTGTGAAACCCTAGCAATACTGAAAAACTAAAGAAGCATAAGTCATACATGGACATAAAATATATTTATCTATTTGCCACCTGTCAAAGGTTAACTTCATAGGCTTAGTACCCAAAAGAGTTCATTATGGGTTTTATATTTTCTCTCCAAACAAATCCTCTCTCCATAGATGGTGGTGTATATGCATACCAAAGGGGGTAAATTAACACATTTGATGTTATGAATCAAGTGTTAAAATATGGTAAGACTGTACTGTCTAATCTAAATATAGGTAAAATTCTTTTTTAATATTTTTTTTAAATTATCTACTATATGGAGTATTAACCTTAATGTAAAGAATTACTACCACTGGTTTTATAACTACTCCTTAATTAAACACAGGCATAATCCCAGTACTGAACATCTGACACAGACATAAAGTGGATATACAACTTGGAATTTCAAGAATCAGACTAAATATTTGTTAAATGTTTGCAGTTCTTGCAAAGGATGAAAATTTAGTGGGTATCTTCTGCATTGATGTCTGCATGGGTGGAGAAAAATTTAGCTTTTAGCAAATGAGTCCTAGAAAATATAGAAACTAGTATTAATTCTAATATTGTTATGCATAACAATGGAATTAAAAATTGAACCCTTGATGCACAAACAGAGCTGTTTGTTCCACAGAAGAGCTCATGGACTGAGAAACATCTATTTTAACAATATTAGAAGTTAAAATGTCTGTAAATTGCAAAGGTCCTGTTCGCAATTTTAGAATTCAGTTTACACAGAATTATAATATACTCTATTGCTTGTTTCCAGAGATGGAGGACATTAATACAGATTTAATAAGGATTTTGGAATGATTAAGAGTGTGTTTCCTACAGCAATGAAAAGAACTGCCAACATTTGCCTGATGTGATTACTGTTGTTTGGATTTCATTGTACATATTTACAGTGAATAATATGTTAGTGCAGCTATAGCCATTCCTAAGTGTCATTTTAGTATTTGAAATAGAAGGAAAAAATGAAAAAAAAAAAAAATTTCCTTTGAAATTAGAAGTGCTTTGTTTTCTAAAAGTACTGAAATTACTGAATTTAAAAATGTCATGGAAGATGAAAGCTGGTTAAAGGACTCTGGATATAGCCCCTTATTAGAGAAAGTTCTGTTGCTAAGCAACAAAACCCATAAAGTGTTAGGTTCATAAAGCACTGATTAATTAATATAGTTAGTAGATAGTGAACAAAGTCATAAATTGCACTTGAAAGGCTGTATTAAACAACCGTGTGAAACATTTCAGGTAGCAGCTTCAACATTCACTTAAAATTGGAGCCTCTAATCAGACTTCCACTACTTCCAGGGGGGATCTGAAGCTGGACACTGCTGCAGATTTCAGTCTAAATTTATCTGTGTTGAATATCCAATATGAGGAAGGCTTACTATCTCACTTTGAAAGATAAATCTCGCTGATGTGAATTGTGAGAAATTAATATAAAAGGATTGCTTTGCTAAGAGCATAATTAGAAATATACTACCTGATTTTTGATTATAAGTCAAATAAGAAAATTAAACTAAGGTTGCATGTTTATACATCAGTTTAATATTCTGATGCTGAATAAGCAGAAACTGCTGCAGAATAGGAGAATATTGGCTTATATTGAAATTCAATTGAGTAATTCCAGAAATATTTTAAACGGTTCAGCCATGTAGGAAAAAAAATTGAAGGAACTTGAAAGATAAAAAAATAACAAATTAAATACATTCTGGAAAAATTTGGTTTTACAATACCAAAAAGCACACAGGGTCATGAAAAATTTATCAAGGAAGCCTTATTAGAAGTCCTGTACCAAAGTACAGGATTCTGTTAAATATTTGCTTCACGGCAAGTTCCATAATGGCAGAAGAAAGATAATCAAAACAAAAGGAAAAAAATATTAAACATAATTGTTAGTAATTGGGGTAGTGCAAAGATCGAAATGCCAGTAGTCCAGAATGCTATGAACATGAAAATAACAACAGACTACAAGAAACCTTGATTGAGACAGGACTGCTTCAGATATCTGTATCTGAAAAAACTCAACCCAATCCAAAACCAACCAACAAACCAAAATATCCACAAAACCAAGATCTATATATGAAAGATTGCTCTTACTGGAGGCAGATATGTATGAGGTTTTGGAAAGCAGTCAGGCCAAATGTCCTTGGGGGGGAAAAAAAATTGACTTCTGCACAGGCTTTTCCCGTAGAAGACAGAAATATCCACTTTGGATAAGAGATAATCAGGAACTAGTTTTTGTGATTGATCACCAAATATGTAGAAAATATCCCTAGATTCTCAATACAAAATCAATGTGAAAAGAAAATGTGGTCATCTCCACTAGTAGGCTACACAGTCTGTGCTGTGCAAGTTTAGAGAACATTGGCAGTTCAAAATCTCTTGGGGAATTTAAGAAACGAAGCCAAACACCTGTTAAGTGAAGTATTTGGAGTTTTGACATTTTGGAGTAAAGAATTAGACTCTGGATGTTATTAGACAGTTATCCTCTGATATGAGCTCAAAGAAGGAGACATAAAATATGCCCAATTTTCAGAGAGCTTAGTAGTAATAATAATAATAGTAATAATAATAATAATA
>VXBN01005698.1:1807-59461 GCA_013397395.1 Sinosuthora webbiana | reverse complement strand
AGACATTAACTTCAACAATTTTTACTTATGTCATCTATTTCAAAACAATGCCGAATTAAAATGACCTTATGAGGGTATATATCTATGACCAAAGTATTTATCATTTTTATTCATTTATGATATATTGAAATTGTGTGTTAAACCTCATAGATTTATTAGCTGATTTTTCCATCTGTATTTTTAATATAGGTGTTAAAGCTTTTTTGATGAATGAAAATATAATTGTGTTTTTAGGATTTGATTTTGGCTAAGCAATCTGAAATTCACCTGAGAATCGTGAACAGTATGAAATATTATTTATATTAATTACTCACTTAACACAGAAGTTCTTTTTCTTGACATTAGGATCTTCTTGATGTTGCAATTTGGAGAACAATGCTAGACATCAGGACAAGGATTTGTGAATCTCTGATTGTATGAAGCTGAGAGAGTGTAGTGCTCTGTGGAGGTAAGTGAGCTTGTGAGGACAGGGGATGTCACAGTTTTGCTAGGGCAATACTCTCTCTGCACTCCAATGCTGTTATTTTCCCATGACTAGAAAAAACCCAAATGCAACACACTAACACTGCTATATTGCACCTGGTATTTGAGTATGGGTCTGTATCCTGCTGCTTTCTCACCTCTATCTGATGCTGTTACAGATTATATTTTCTACTGGAGATATGTTATTTATTGGAACAATTCTTGGTAATTTTCTGGTTTATATAATGGGTTTTGACTTTCATAGACATTTGTGTCAAATGTATATGAATACATTCTTTTAGGTGCTTTGTTAGATACTTAATTCTACTGAACTTCAAAGGAGAGCTCTAAGGTTAACTTAATAATACACCTGAAAAATCAAATATTATATATGAAATAACAGGGAAATGCTATTTTCATAAATTATTTTCACTTGTTTTTCTAAATTAATAACTTTAGTGGAGACTGCCTCAACAAAATTATCTTAAGTGAGCAAACAAGAAACTCTGCAAACACTTGAAGTTGTACTTTTTCCACTGCATAGAAATATCCTGAATAACATGCATTGGCTTAAAAATGAACTACAGCATCAGCTGAATTGGCTGTTTCTAATTTGCTAGAATTCTGTTTATTTTGTGCTTGAGAGACTTGGGAGCTGAAGGTGGTGGGGGCAGAGGGGGGTGGGGGTAGCTGTCTGTGGAAGGCAAATGTGAGATAAGCAAAGCTTGTGTTCCTTTTCATTGGAATCTGTGCCTAGTTCCTTCACCCTTTTGAAATAAGCTCACACTGCTCAGTTCTACAGTCCTTATTCCTGCTGAGAAGCACTTAATAGTGAGAGGAGGCTCCTGGGTATCAATGAAACTACTCAGAAGAACTGTACTACTCAAGCTGAGTAAGGGCTGCAGAATCAAACCCACAAAAACAAGACCTGAACGATGTGCTGTTAAAGCAATTAGAGCTGTAAGCAGGATAGCTTCCCTTCCGGGATTTTAGTGTGAAAATGAAGGTCTAATAACATTTGTTTTCATCATGTTGACTTGCTGAGCCAGTCACAAGGAAAAACGTGATAAAAAAATAAAAAAATAAAAAAGGGAAGACTAAAAATAATGCTAGGATAACACAATGGCATACACTAGCCAAAAGCTTCTGGGAGGGAGGACACTGTTGACTGAATCAAGCAGTGTGCTCTCACTACAGTGCTAATAAATAGAACAGGTTTGTGACTATCATTTAGGAGAAGAAAAATAAACTGCAGGTGGGGTGACGCTTCCTTTCTGGAATTTATCTTCTTACTGTTTCCATTTCTTTTATTAATGTATGTGATATTCAAAAGTGTACATTCATAACCATAAAAATTAAATATTTATTAAATAATTGCCTATTCTTTCTTGGGTTTTTTAAAACAATGTTGCTCTCACTCTTTAGTAATAACTTTAGTTTACTGTATTGTGTTGCATGCTTAATAATATTCCATAAAATGAAGAAGTTGAAAGAAACACAAGGTCCACGGGGATTGACACCTCGAATGCCACTAAGTCAGACAATGAATGTTTACAAGATTTTGCCTTCTTTTAAATACCGCCATTACTTTTTATATATATACATATATATGTATATAAACACTGTGTATATATATATATGTATACATGTTTGCAGAAATACTTGCAGAGATTGGTCCTTATCATATTAAACTGTGTAGGTGGCAAAAAGGACCTGTTTGGCTTGAAGTTATAATTCTGCTATGGAAGCAAAAGAAATAGACGACAGTATCATTTCATGTAGCAAGGTCCAGCAAAGCTTGTAATGATTTTGTATCATATATTACCAATACATCAGCACATGCTTTCTGAATCAATACGTGAAAATCTATACCTCAGCAGCTTGTTTTTTCTTTTGGAAAATATAACTTCTTTCAATAAATCAATGAGTGTTTGGTGGAGATTTTGTTATGCGAGCCAAGCAGAATCTTAGAAAGGGAGAACAATATGTTAAAAGAAATTTGTTCTGAAAAAGGAATGCTTTGATACTGGAGACAAGCAGCACAGCAGGAGCTTAAACAAATGAAAACAACCTTGGTGTGTGCTATTCTTCTCTGGTGACAGCTTTGTGGAGGGCATCTAGCTGTTAGAGAGCAATTTAAGAGAAGGATCTGGCAGCATGTAGCATCATCGTATCACAACAATGGAAGAAAATGAGATCTTGCTCTTTTTTTTTCCCCATGAAATTCATACTGATAGTCTCTGTTTTCTATGTTGAATGCATTTATTCGGTGCATGTGTGCAGTGGTGCAGGGGGATACTTTTGCAGTAGTATGCATTAAATTTACACTCAAGAGAAGTTCCTGCCCTTCTGGAATTCTTTGTATTGGTTTGGATTTTCAGAAGTCACTCAATAAAGAATTTGTGGTTGGAAAGATTGAAAAGGGGAGATACATTTCCCAGTGAGGGAAAGTAACTTCAGAGGCAGAGACACAATGTTCCTTCTTTTTACCCTGCAGCAAGAGACAGTGGATGACTCAGGGGAAATGGTGAAAACATGGGCATACTTCTTACCGGAACACTAATAACATGCTCCCATTTTGCATCACTCATTTGCTTGATGACAGTTGTTTCTCCTTGTGTTGCCAATCCTCCCTTTGCACAGGGGGACAGACACAGTGTTATTCCCTGCAAGAGGCAGTTTATGAAATAGTAAGGGTGAAATTTCTTCTCACCTCACAGTTTTTCATATGGTACCTTTCCAAGGTCTTTGCCACCAGGGACCTCCAGCATAATGCAATGCAGGAATGACTTTCTCCTCTCTTTCTGTCCCAAGTAATGTTACAAGTACGCTGCTTTCCTGCCTGAACTTTTATGATTTTCTTTCTTTTATTTTTTTACTTGATTCCTTTCCTAGCTTGTTAGCAGCTGGTGTCACACTGCCCAAAGAATGGTTAGTCCTGATCAAATACATTTTTCCTTTAATACAAGACACTTCTGTCCCACTTCTATGTTACAGTCCAAAAAAGAAGTGTCATTTGCAAAAAGTGAGATACTGCTTCTGTAAAAAGAAAAAGAGAGCTTTTAAATGGTTTTTTGTAAGAATCCAAGACATACAAACAAACCTCTTTAGTAGTGCTGATACTATCAGTCCCAATGATGCTGTTATAAGCTTGAGATAATACTTGAGTTTAGTGTAGGTATTGATTTTATAATTCAGTCTTATAATTTCTTTTCACATACACTTTTATCATGAGTTTTATGCATTGCAGTTTCTTCACTTTTTTTTTTTTTTTTTTTAACCCTGAAGAAACACTAATTGAAAAAAATCAGAAGAATAACAAGTGCGAGTTCCAAAATTAATGGGAGATATTAAAGCTTCCCTTCATTTTTCTGAGGCTGGCATAAGATTTTTACAGGTATCTGTAATAATTAGGAGAGTTTAAAAAGGAAGAAAGCATCAAACACATGCTATATAAACTTCAAATAGTTTTCTAAGAGTAAAAAGTTTTGGCTTTTTTCCATCAGAGCTCAGAGGAAGGAAAGGAAGGAAGGAAGGAAGGAAGGGAAAGAGAGAAAGAGAAAGAAAGAAAGAAAGAAAAGAAAAAGAAAGAAAAAGAAAGAAAAAGAAAGAAAAAGAAAGAAAAAGAAAGAAAAAGAAAGAAAAAGAAAGAAAAAGAAAGAAAAAGAAAGAAAAAGAAAGAAAAAGAAAGAAAAAGAAAGAAAAAGAAAGAAAAAGAAAGAAAAAGAAAGAAAAAGAAAGAAAAAGAAAGAAAAAGAAAGAAAAAGAAAGAAAAAGAAAGAAAAAGAAAGAAAAAGAAAGAAAAAGAAAGAAAAAGAAAGAAAAAGAAAGAAAAAGAAAGAAAAAGAAAGAAAAAGAAAGAAAAAGAAAGAAAGACATGATAAATTATGTTTGTATTCTCAAAGACAGGCAGAAACACAAATGTGGAGGTGGCATATTCAAATTTTGTCTTTGGGGAGAAAAGAGGGTAGGAGAAGGTCCTACGGCAAATTCGGAAGTGACTGTAAATGTCAGGAAGCTTGCTGCGTTTTAGGCACTGTCACAGTCTTATTCCCTGGCCTCTAAGAATTTTTACTTTAGGGATTTCAGTGCAATTGCTTCTGATTTTCTAAAAACACTGATATCCTTCCCTTTACAATATAATTCCCTGGAACAAGACATATCATTTTTGTTGCATCATGATATTAATCAAATCTCTGTATGGCTAATAGAATGAGAAGTTAAAATTAACTAACTGGTTTTCATTGATTTTTTTTTAATATCTTCACACAGCACTATACAACACACATATTAGCAAACTTATTTTTAAATTATTATTTATATTCTCTTACATGAGTCCTAAAACTGAGTATTAGAACTGAGGAATATTTAAGTATATTTAGGTGTTTAGATCAAGAGCCTAGAATCATAAGGCTAACATTTAGACACATTATGTAATATAATTAAATAAAAAGACTATTAGAAATATTTTAAATTAAGCATGAATATTAGATTTTGTGAGCTTAGAGATTAGATTTTTTTTTTTTATCCCCAGGTTGTTTTATATATCTCTACACAGAAAAGCAATAGTGATAAATATACAACTAATGATTTCATTGCTCTGTAAACTGGCTGTCAACGTTCTTATGAACTATTAGCAAGGAAGAGAAAGAAGAAGAGTCAGGAACAAAAAAGCATATCTACCTGTATTTCCTCTTTTTTTGGTCAGATCTAGTGTTTTTATTCAGTGCAACAGGAACAGGATAAAGATGCCTGTGGGAAACCATTTGATGGCTGGAAGGAACAAAAAAAGCCAATTTAAAGAATCGTACCTGTTTCTATTGTCATACTTTAGAATTCTAGATTAATCCAAAAAACATGCCAGGTCTGAAACCTAAAACCTCAAATATGTGATAGTTTCTGTCTTCCAAAAACAATGGCTACATAATCTTAAATATCTGATCCTTTTTTTTTTTTTACATATTAATTAATATTATCAGATTGAAGAGTAGCAGAAGTATTTTAGATCATATTTCTTTCAAGGAATATTTCAAAAGAAGTTAAAGATTCAGAAATAAAACTCAAGTGGCGTGCTGCAAAATGTCATTAGATAGTGAATAACATGATGCCCTCATTCTTCTGTGGAATAGAGTATGGCTCTTGAAAAATCTTTTATCTCTTTGTCCCTGTCCTGCTGCTATTTTTGATACTCGGGGAAAGGTTTCCAGCGCATATCATCTTCCACTTAGAAGCCTTTCTGTTGTGGGCTATAGTCAATGATTTAGCTAGGTTGTTGTAATGCTTGGCAGAGCATCTTCAGGCTTATTTTCACAGCTAAGCAAGATTTTGCTAGATGGTCTCTGAATTCATAGTCTTTTTCAGACAACTCAAGAGGGAAAATTGCTGATTATTTGGAAAATGCTGTGTTGCATTTATTGAGTTAAAAAAGCAATCTTTTCTTAGGATGATGTGCATAATTTATGTAACTCAACATAGCTAAAACTTTTAAGAAAATTGTGACTTTATTTAACGCAATATGATTACAAGAGGCTAAAAATAAGTTTCTACCTGCTTGGACGTGACATTAGCAGTTTTATACCAATGTTAATGTTTAAGTATTAATAACTTCTGATGCAGCTTTCAAAGCAAATTCAATAAAAATCTGACTCCTAATAGATTTGCAAAACAGACAGCCTCCAAGTAATGTATTTCATTCCAAGTCACATTTCTTGTTAGTTCTGTTCCTGAAATATATTCCTTCTTTCGAAAAAGACAATCTTATTCTTGCTAATTCATGATACAGGAACTGGTTTCAAGCTAAATAAAAATCATGTCTGGCAAGCGTCATTCAAACAAATTATCATGTAGCACAGCCACATAATAAAAATTTTCTTTACCTGTTCTCCCACATCCTGAGTGCTCTAACCATTGTGCTATAGCACAAAAGAAAAGCATCATCCTGTGGGGGGAAAAAAAAAAATTAGATACATAAAGGAAAAATAGAAAGAAGCAAGAAGAGTGAAAGGACCTTTATGGAGCAACAGGAAAGCTATAGAAAAGAACATTTGTGCATTAAGTCTCACTCCTTCCTAGGAGATAGATTAATATTGCTTTCTATGTACAGACTCATTAATGAGGGAAAAAGATATTCACACACCTTCAGAACTAAGTTTTGGGGAAATTAAAGGGAAAGTCTGATTAATTTTAGCTTGCTTTTTTGTTGTTTTTTTTTTTTAATCCTCCTCTTAGAATATTTCTGCAAACACAGATGACCTAGTCCAATATTTATTCTGGACAACAATAAAGAAAATAATGGGCTTTTTCAGAACTAGAAAATCAAAATCTATTTAACTTCAAGGCCTTTTTATGAAAGTTCATCTTGATTCTTATACCATCTTCATTATTCTGCTTAATGCTGCATTTCACTGGGCTAATATTGGTTCACAAAAGTTCTAAAACTATTCCCTTGTACAGGAACCTGTATCAAGACAGCTTCCAACCCTTTCATTCACTGCATGTACACGAGGCAGTAAACATGACCTCATGGTTGCTTTTCAGTGTTGCAGGTGCATCAGGGCTTGCATATTCTGTCCATGAGGTCGTCTCATTTCAAGTGTCTCAGTGTCTGTAGATTTGTTTCCAGGGAAATCTAAGGACCTTTCAGTCTAACTATTGCATTTATTGTTATTAATGGAAGGTATTAAACTTCTGAAAAGGCGGCTGAAAACAAGAAAACAAAAACAAAAACAAAAACAAAAAAAAACCAAAAAAACAACAAAACAAAACAAAAAACCAACATCAAAAAACAAACAAATAAACAATAAAAAGATTTGCGTGGTTAATTGTAGAAACAGAGAACTTGGAAGCCACACTTTGCTACTGTTAACACATCTACCCCAGGACTATTTAAAACCTTCTACTTCTCAAAAGCATCTGCAGTTAGAAGTCTGTTTAAAATTCTTTTTTGGAATATTTGTACAGTCATGGCACAGAAACTGACACTGTCAAAGAATAAAATATCTCCTTCAGCACAACTGTATTTTTAGTCCTCAAAAAAATTCCAAGCCCTACAAAGTTCATAATACCTATTTAGACCATTCAGAATTTCTGAGTAGACTACAAAAACTTGAGTTTTTGTTTCTCTAACAAACTCAAATTCAACTGAATGCATGTTTTTTAAGGGTTTCGATAGTTCATGGATTCACTTACAGTGACTAATGTTAAAATAATAGTTGTGAAATTATTCTTCATCAACAGTGAGCTTTCATTTAAGACAGGCTTTTATTAATCTGATTTTCTTAGACATTTTTCCTGTTTAGTTACGATGGTCTAAATTCCTCCTCAAGCCTTCAAAGTCAATTATGTCATGTCAGGTCTAATCCTTGACCAGGTCCTCAGTTATCTAAGGTGTGTGTTTTATTCACAGTCAATGTGTCTAGAGAATGTGACAAAGTCTTTTCAATTCCACTGCTGCTGGCAGAACAATGAGATCAAGCTTTAGGTCATCACTTAATATCAATTTTATTCACATTTCTATTGCGTCCTCTTCTATTGTTTTGTTTTTGAGTTACAGAGAGAAAATGCCTTCTAGGGAATTTAGATGTTTTCTTCATTTAATATTAATCTATCCTGATTAGCATTACAAAGTAGGGGTTAAGCACCGTTGTTGCAAGACTATTACCACATCTCCTTCCTGTATCAGAAATAATTCTAAATATCATAATCAGTCTCAAGGTGAAAGTAACATTTGCCAGCTTTTATTTATATGCATATATACAGTTATTTTTAATAGCTCAGAAATAAAAAACAACTTTGATAGAGAGTGTGTCTTGTTCCTCTTTCATTCTTTTTGGGGTTTGACTTCCTAAGGCCTCAAAAGGTACCCCAAAATTCTTCAATCAGGAAATTTATTTTATTATTGTCTTTACTAAAAAAAAAAATTTTGCAGTTTTTAATTTAGATCAGGGGTTTTTTTTTAATGATGTTCTATTAATTTCATTTTAAAAGGTATATTTTTTCATACATTGCCAACTCTATTTGATCAAATCTATTTTTTTCAGAGAAAAATTAAGTCTTAAGTTAAAATTCCATCAGGAGTAAAAAATGGAAAAATGTATTGATCTTGCATATTAATGTTGTACAGTTCTTGACATAAATGGAAAATATAACTATACTGTATCTTACTAAATGATAGACAGTAACTCTTTTAGGGATCTGCTTTACATTGATTTATATGAAAATTTTTTCTAAATGCATTTGTGGGTTTAGACCTCAATTAAATGAGAATAAATTGTTTTATTCTTTTATTAGGCAAAGCTGAAAATATTACTGAAGATATTGTACAGTCTATGCAGCCTGCCTTACTTCTGTGATGAAGAAAGTTACATAGAGTTGTAAATATTTTAAAAAGAAATCTTTATTGTTATATTATTTTTAATATGTTGCAATATTTTTGTTTTATTCCTAGACTATAAGAGCATAGTACTACAGTTGAATAAATATTTCATTTTTAGCATGTGCCTCTTAACTGCAGAAATAAGTATGATGGAAATTCACTAGTCAGGCAGGAAAAGTAAATTGTCACAGATAGTTCATGGAGATACAGAAGAGGTATAATGTAGGTTTATGATTAGGTAGTGAAGAAGATTATAATGATGTACAGCTAAGAGGGGGAAGTCCCAAGACCAGAGAAGCTTTTATATATATTTAACCTCTCAGCACTGTGGTTATTTGAAATTACTATCTGAATTCTTTAAGAATTACTCATTTCTTACAAGAATCCAAATTTAGGTTTCTTATGAACATTTTCTGCTAAATTTCTGAGGGATTTTTCCAATGTCAGACTACCCCAATGTTTTATCAGTCTTAAAAGCATAGTACATCTGTACTGTATGTTGTAGACTTTTCCTAACTATTTTAAGTCAGAGTTTTTGTCAGCTTAAGGAAAAATGGACTCCCATTTCTTTATTCTGTGAATGGAATTGGAGAGTTGAGGGTTCATTACAATGTCACTCTGTTTGTCTCCTTAGTTTCTCTACAGTTCACTGAAAATGACATAAATTTTGCTTATTATGGGATAGAGTTCCTACCTAATGCTTAAAAATATCAAAGTTTCTTCATGTATTAGTTTATTCAAACTTAATTTTAATGAAATATATTAATGTGACCATTTTTCAACAAAGACTTGAAGCTTTCTATGTTTGAATTGCTTGGGCATCCCAGGGCAGATGGCTGCAGCTGATAGCAGTATGATGAGAGGTACAGATTTAAGAGATTTGGACTGTTCTTTACACATGGATAACTGAACTTGCATGACTGAGGTTAAGGCTAAGTGATGTTATAAAGCCAGTCTTTGCGATCACGGATTTTTGAGCAGTAAAGACTATATCAAGACTATTAAAAAGTGAGGAACCTCAAACAGCAATTTTCTGTGAAATTTATCTCATGTGACCTGTAAGTCATGAATTGTTTGTGGGCCTACATCGTCTTGTAACAGTACTGAAGCAACACAAATTCCTTGAAGTTCAGAAGAAAATAATCTGGATTTAAAATTCATTTTTTGGATTATTTAGAGCCTTGAAAATGTGATAACTGAATAATAGAAGTTATTCATATCTGAGTCAAACAATACATCATTGTGGCGCAGGAAACATTTAAGATTTTGTATATTAAGGTGCCAGAAACATATCACTTTATCTCATGCTTATCATTCCTGTTAATAACAAAACCAGGATTAGGTCCTCAAACATTATTAGCACTCATCTGGAGAGTTATGTCCATGGTAATAATGAAGATAAGGCTAATGGGAGATCAGTAAGCAATTTTGGACCAAATAGGCATTTTAGGCAGTTTGAGGATTAAGGCTACGTGTCAAGGAACAAAGATAAAATAAGTATGGACAAAGAAGACACTTCAAAATAACAGCATAACATTTCAAGATTACAGGATCCAAGCAGGGTGGGCAGTGAGGCCATGCTGGTGCTCAGGGGATCTGCCAGGCTGTTTGTGCTTGTGAACACGGGGAGCGCGGGGTGTGTGCTGCGCTTGTGACCTTCTGCCTCTGCCAGCCCAAGAGGAGGAGGGGACATGTCCCTGTGTGCCTGTGTCTGGGGTGAGTCCTGAATGAGGGCTGTTGGGGCAGCACCTTCTCTGCGATTGTGTCCATGCCCTCTGTGTCTGTTTCCGTATCTCTGAGATGGCAGCTCAGCTTTGCTACTGGTTGAAGCTGCAAACAGTAAAGTGGCAGCTGCATCCCTCTGCCTGAGCAGAGACCACAGGGCACTGGGCAGGAGTCCTGCTGGAAGAGGTGGCTGTTCTTAAAATCCTCAACATCCTCCTCCAGTTCTCACCATCTCTGTGGTAGATTGACCTTGGCTGGCTGCCAGGCACGCAGACAACTGTTCTCTCACTGCCCCTCCCACACAGGACTGGGGGAGAAAATAAGATGGGCAATTTTGTGAACCTGAGGAAACATAAAGAAAGAGAAATCATTCACCAGTTATCATAGCAGGCAAAACAGACTAGACTGAAAAATCTTTGTTTCACTCAGCAATGTGTGCTCACAGCCCAGAAAGCCAACCATCAAAAAGCTGCATATAAAGCAGTGTGGCCAGCAGGCGGAGGGAGAGATTTTGTCCCTCAGTTCTGCCTTTGTGTGACCCGACCTGGAATATTGCATTCATCCCTGGGGCTCCTGATATAAGCAGGGTGTGGATCTGCTGGAGCACATCCAGAGGAGGGTCACAAAGATGTTCATAATGCTGGAGCACCTCTGTAAAGAGAGCTGGAGTTCAGCCTGTGGAAGAAAAGACTCCAGACAGACCTTTAAGCAGCCTTCCAGTACCTAAAGGGAGCCTACGAGGTAGTGGAGAGGGACTTTTACAAGGGTATGCAGTGGTAGGACGAGGGGAATGGCATAAACTGAATGAGAATAGGTTTAGGTGAGATATTAAGGAGAAATTCATTACTGTGAGCATGGAGAGGCAGTAGAACATGTTGCCAAGAGAAGCTGTTCCCTGGAAGTGTCCAGCGCCAGATTGGATGGGGCTCTGAACCGCTTTAGTGGAACGTGCCCTGCCCATTGCATGGGGTTGGGAACTAGGTGATTTAAAGGTATCTTTCAACCAAAACTATCCTATAATTCTGTTATTCTATCATCCTATGACTTAGAGAAAATTAATTCATTGCCAACAAACTTTATTATGGTGAGAAACAAAGATAAAATTAAAAGAAAAGCACTACTCCTTGCAGTTTTACTGAAGCTCAGCTTTACCCCCACAGAGGGCAATGCAGGCAGATAGGGAATGGGATTTGTCATTACTCCAAAAGCTCCCTTTTCCTCAGAAATTCTCTCTGGTCTGGTATGGGGTCTCCATGGGCTTTAGCTTCCTCCAGGACCTATCCACCAGCTCTGACATGGGGACCCTCAAAGCCTGCAATCTGCTCCATCACAGTTCATGTACTGTGAAAGCAACAACCTGCTTCAACACTGTCAAAAGGCTGCAAAGAGACACTCTGCTCTGGTACCTGGAGTACCTCCTCACCTCTTCCTTCTTTTTTGAAAAATTCTTATTATTTTTCTAGATGAATGTATACATTATACTAATACTGGAGTTTCTTCCATGGGGAAAAAATGCTGCTTATTGGCTATAAAGAATATGTAAGACTTGAAAAACAACATTGCAAAATTAATCCCTTTCTTATTGAATTTGTGTGTTGTGGTAGAGATTAAGGATGTATTATTTTATTACTTTTCTACCAATAGCCCACAGTGAAAACTAAATCATTGCCACATGTGTCTGTAAATTAAGGAGATTTCTTAGTGCTTCTTTCTGCCAGCATGCTTTAAGTCTGAAGACAAAGACTTACTTGTACTTTTATAATGAATGAATTTGAGTAAAAAGCTTGGACAACACAGACTTCAGATTGTAGCCTTTTATATTTTTTTTTTCCTGTTATCCATTCCATTAGATTAGATTATCTGAGGTTTGCTCTTGTGCAGAGAAAATGAGAAGCTTCACATAAAAGGGTATGAAATTTTAAGCAACAGAGAAAGGAACCCTGGATCCTAAACAAACATTACCTAACACCAGGTACTTACCTGACCTTGGCCTTGCAGGGAAGAGAGGTCAGCATCTTCTGTGAGACTATTACAGTCCTCAGATAGGTTCATTTGAGCCTGTGAGTTTCTTATAATTTCCTTTATGTTGAAAAGAAATTATTGCATTAAAATAGAACATCAGGCAATGAAAGAGTTTCCAGAAAGCACAGAAAGCTAGGTGAAATATACTGGTGAAATTTCATCCCATGCTGGAACATGTGACTGCTGATATTACCTAAAAGATCGAAATATGCTCTAGAACTCTCCTATTTTTGATTCTGGAAAATGAGATTTGCAAAATTAAAAAAAAACAAAACCAAAAACAAACAAAAAACAAAACGAAAAAACCCACAACAAACAAACAAACAAAACACCCACCAAATAAATAAAAAACAAACTAATTAGGGAAACATCCCCTGAAAATGTGAGGTAATTCAGTCTTCATGTGTCTGTGATACTCAGCACCTCCTCTCTGTCATCTATCCAGTGTAGATATTGATAGAGACCAAAAATTTTATTCCACTCCACCAACCCATAAGGGACCAACACAAGTTGTATTGTTGATGAAAGAAAACTGTGAAAGACATTAAAGGCGGATGCACTTCTCCAAATGCAGGCACATCTAGTACTGTATGAGATGCCCTAGGATATCAAAAGAGTTCACATAGAGCTGCTAGGTGTGACATGAGATATTGGCACTGCTGTGTTCTTCTCAAGTCACAACAGAAACCACAAGATATACTCTAGGGCATACTGGATAGTACTACTTATAATGCTCAGGAAAATGAGTGGCTGTTTGGATTGAATGAAGGTTCAACAGCTCACAAGCTGAGGGAAAAAACATCAAATAAGAATTTTTCAAGACTTGAGAAAAGTTTATTTTACAAAAGTCATCCCCAAGGTCTATTTTAGGAGTACATCATAACCTATATTTTCTAGAGCAGAAATCAATATCAAGCCTGATTTCTGTGCCTTTACATATTGTATGCAGGAAAAAAAAAAAATCTAATTAGGCATATAGCAGTGCAAATTTTTATTTGATCGTTTATTTTCTGTTGTTTCTATTTTAATGCCTCTTTTCTTCTTCTATGCTCCTGTGTTTGGGAAGAGAGAACATTATTGTCTTCCAGAACAAGGATAGACCTACTCTTTGATTCCTAGCAGAAAAGTTTTAGGATACCAGACTTTCTTTATGAATTAGTATCTTGAAATTGGCAAGGAATCTTGCATTGTTGCAGTATGTTTGAAGAATTAAAGGGTATAATTAGAACAGTCTAGCCTGTGAAAACTCTGAGACTAAACAAATAATAAACTTAATGCCATTTTACTCTAACACCACTTTCTTCTAATTTCTTTTCTTTTTTCCTGAAACCAGAATTGTTCAGCATTTGCTCTTGTGACTTCATTGGTATTTATACTCTGCTTTTAAAATCATCATTTGGATTAGCAATGAATTATATAGACACCACATGTGAAATGCTGATTTTATTGGACAGTCAGCAGCATCCTGTGCACATTTATGAATTTTTGCTTTTGTGGTTGGTCTCTATTAATAGTTGGTTGCTGATGATAACAGAAAGGCCCTTTCCCAAAAAAATCTTAAGATATCAGGTCCTGTAAGAAATTGGCATGCACAAGCTCACTTCTGTGCCTTTTGAAATTATTCCTTTTGCCTTCACATACAAAGCATTTGTAAGAATCATTTATCACTGTTTTGTAAAAGTCATGCTAGTGCGAACACATAATTTTTTCTTGTTAATAAATTTAATAGGATCATAGAACTATAGAATCAGAGAATGACTTATGTTGGAAACAATCTTAAAGATCATCTTGTTCTAATCTTTCTGACATGTTTCTGACCTTTCACTAGATCATCCAACCTGGCCTCGAACTCTTCCAGGGACGGGGCATCCACAGCTCTGAGCAACCTGTTCCAGTGCCTCACCAACTTCACAGTAAAGAATTTCTTTCTAACATATAATCTAATCTAAAACTACTCATTTTCAGTTTCACTTTCTAATAATTTTTCTGAATATCAATAATGAAATACAAACTATTTAGGCACCTTCAAAAATCTTATTTTTTTCCCAATCTGCCAACATTAAACGAACGAGATCTAGCCGATCGTATAGGGTGTTGAGACACCTTAAATGTGGTTGATATGTATTACTTTAAAAAAAAACCAATTAAACCTCATTGCCTTAGTTTTCCATTTGCAGACTGAAGAACATGCTGGTTTTGTCTGTTTAGAGAACACCTGATTAGTACTCCAAATACAGGATGTTCTTAAGTCAAGGAAACTATGAACTTGAAAATATTTTCTGCATTATTTAAAGGACAGCTTTGGGATGAGGGTAACTCATAATTTTCACAGGTAAGTAAGATCCATGAATCAAAGATGCCAAAATCACAGGGGTCACAGGTAGTTAGAGATGTTGCCTCATGTGACTAGATATCCATTTTAGTTCTCACTTTAGTTTAATATCGTTGGTAATTCAGTTATGAATAAATAACAAGGCAAAATGCATCTACAATAGTAAGATGCTGTTTAGGGAAAAATCAGCAAATCGTTGTTAGCTCAATGCTTCATGCTTCTTTAGTGTTTCACTGTAGTATTTAGATGATTTAGATAATGACAAGGAGAATATCTTTACAATTTTGATATGTCACAGAGAAAATGTTCGCTGCAGACATTTGTATCAGAATAACAAGTTTTGGTCAGAATAACAAGCTTTTTCTCAGTAGTACTGATTTGCATGTAAAGAGACCAAAAAAAGTAGAGTTATAGAGAGTAATATAACCTACAGTTGTGAAATGACATTGGGTATTTGTCAGATGCCCACTAAAGCTACTCCCCTCCTCAACCTGACAGGGGAGGAAAAAAAACAAGAGTCTCATGGGAAAAGGACCAGGAGAGATCACTCAACAATTACCACCCCAGGCAAAACAGAATTGACTTGGGAAAATTAGTTTAATTTACTGCCAATCAAATCAGAATAGGACAGTGAGAAATAAAAACAAATCTTAAAACACCTTCCACCCAACCCTTCCTTTTTCTCAGGCTCAACATCACTCAGGATTTTCTTTACCTCCTTCTGACAAAGTGGTACAGGGGGATGGATAGTAGGGGCTCTGGTTAGTTCATCATACATTTTCTCTGCTGCTCCTTCCTCTGCTTTCTCTTCCTCGTCAGGGGGAGAAGTTCTCGCACTCTTCACCTGCTCCAGTGAAGAGGCCTCCCACAAGAGGCTCTATGAACTTCTCCAGTGTGAGTCCTTCCTGTGGTTGCTGCACTTCATGAACTGCTGCAGTGTGGGTCCCGTCAAAAGGGCACAGTCCTTCAGGATCAAACTCTTCCAGCATGGGTATCCCTCTGGATTTTGGGCTTTGGGGTATCAAAAAAAAACCCCAAAACCAAAGCAAAATGCATGAGGATCTTTAATATGAAAAATTTACTGTCTCGCCCCTACACTCATCTTCAGCACATTTAATTGCAAATGATTTGCAGCTGCTTCTGGTTTATAAACTATACATATATAAATCTAATTCATGGAAAGAACTTCTAGAATTAGAAGTTTTATGAATGAAGTTTTAAAGTTAAAAGGGATAGGGTGAAAAAATAAATGTAAAAGATGAATACATGAGAAAAAAGTCTGAAGAGTTGTGTGAGACTACATTTTTCTGAAATTTTCTCTTGGACTATAACTTTTTGCAAATGTCTTCTTGCTTAAATTCTTGACAGTAAAATAAAAAGAAACTTGGTGATTTTCTGGTTTTCAAACCTGATATAAACTACACATTTATTATACAAAGCTGATTTTTCTTCCTGTTTCAGCTCATAGCTTTCATTCAAATAAAAGTACAAAGCCGTAAAAATTTCTAATATTTATTATGTTTTCCTGTTCAACTAAAATAAAAATTGCCTTCAAAGCTAGACTCTGTGACTCTCAGCAGTGAGTTGAGAGAAGAAAAAAAAAAATTCAAAAGATAAATAAACTAAGCAGAATAGATGAGATTTTATTTCCACTCTATATCCAAAGTAGACCTATGGAGAAAATATATGACTAGGTAATAACCAAACAGCCCTGGAACCAAAGATGTCTAACACTGATGTGTCTTGTTTTTAAAAAAACCCATCATGTTCTGAAGAAGTAAAAGTTTGTCAGGCATTTTCTAACTGCATCTGGTTAGCAAATGAAAAAGATTCAAAACAGTGTACATGAGAGAGATGTCACAAGACAACAGCTCCATATAAATATTGTTTTCCTTGTGCAGGGTGGGAGGAGATAAAAACCAAAAGAAAGTCAAGTACCTATTTTCTATTCTTGAAAGGAATGGGCCACATTGTTATAATATATTCTTTCATCTTCAGGAGCAGAGAAGATACAAACGGGTGGACAGGTCACTAGGCAAGAAGGAGACTAGATTAAGTCACCCAAATACTTGGATAAACAACCAGTTTTCCTTATAGGCATACTGACCCATTGAATTTTACGTATTTTTCTCACCTTTAAAATAGATTATTATACCTTGTTTGATATCCATAAATGACTGCAGTCATCCCATCATATCCTCCAATGACAGCATTTAGATATCAGAGTGTAACTTAATGTTGTTGTGAGATCAACTTAAAAGACACTATTTATGGAACCTGTGATACCATTTCCTGCAACACATGATGTATCTTCGGAGATCTGCTGCCTCAGTGTTGATCAGACCCAAACTTGCTTTCCTAATGAAATTTGACAAGGCCACAGATATATCTACACTTAGGTAGGTTTTTGCTCAGTAAAAATTAAATGCACTGAAAACCTATGCAAGGCTGTCAAGTAAAATACGTAAGTTTTGTAAGTTTTTCTTTTCTATTAAATTTATTCTATTCTGTCTATATACTTGGAGGAAAAAAGGTACAAAGAGGTAGATATGAGACAGCAAAAAAGGGTACAGTGCTCTTTTGAGTTGTTTCAAAGGCAAAGTTTTCATGTAGCTAACTTTGATTATATGATTGCAATTTAATTATATTATAATTATGGCTATAATTGCTGTTTTGTATGTTTCATTAAAGCTGCATACATTAATTGCACCTAACTTCTGTTGATGAGCTTAACTAATAAAAGCAGATGTTTACAGCAGAGGGGCCTGGTTAGCCTTCTATTGCAAGGTTACAATCTTAAGGAAGCAGGCAGCAACTGAATATAATACTGGCAATTTTCAGTTTCTCATTTTTTTAGTTTGTAATTTTATACTATACACACACATACATCTATTCAAGAACACATATTAATGTCCATACATATAAAGATATTTTTAACTTAACTCTCAGTCTGTGGTATTAGAATTTGAATAAAATTGGGTCAACAGTTTACATCTGTATTTGAAATGGGGACAATGATTGCATTCTTTGTTTTAATAAGAAAAGGTAGTAAACCACTTTTTAATACGAAGTAATGCAATAGGGAAAATTTTGCCTGAGTGCTTATATTTCCAGTGAACTAAATTATTAGAAAATATATTTCCTAGCCTACAACAATAATTCAGGACAGATTTTTGTTAATCAGTTATGTATGACTTACATTACACTGTGAAAAAAAATGGGGTGTATCCTTTTCACAAGACTGAAGTATTCAAAGTGTAGTTAGGGAAAAGGTATATTTAAATTAATGGGCATCATGAGTAGTAAAAATATTACTGTCAGGGCATATGGCATATTGTCAGGGCCAAACCAGAATCCATGAAGCAATTATGTCTTAAAAAAAGTTGAATTTATTGTATTTTTTAATGAATGTTAAAAAATATGTAAACAACTCTAACTGTTAACCTTTATAATCTTGGTTTCTGTCCCTGTTCATGTTTTATTTTGGTGACAGAGCATGTTTTATTAAATGTATTTTCTCAGTGCTTCAGAAATTGTTGATGTTATCTGATCACAATTGAAAATGTGCAATCCTTACTCATCATGATATACATTTGCTTATCATATTGACTTTGACTAAGGCAATTTGAATAAGCAAAGATGAGCATTCTTTTTTTTTTTTTTTTTTAATNTTAATTATAAGACTGTAGAGTGACTGTCATGATTTTTTCTGTGTATTGATATAAATACCAATGGAAGATGTCTCACAGTACTTGCTCTGTTTGCTCATGAGCTGTCATTCATGATGATGAGCTGATCCCAGTATCTGCTCGTTTCAGAGTTTTGTGTCTGAATTGCAACACTCCATTTTAAAGAGAACTTGGAAATGTTAATTGAATATGACATCTAGAGATTTCTTGCAATTTTTTGTGAGGGAAAAAAAAAATATCTTGATGCTACTCTTTATTTGGAGCTAATGACTATGAGGAAAACTCACAGTCAATATCCAAAACCATTTTTCTGGCTCTTCAAAGCTGTGCACCAGAGTTCACTCCATTTCTCCTCCTTCCTCTCAGAGGTTTCCCTGGCTACCCACTTCTTGTCTAGGCACCTCTGTTTCTGACCATTTCTTTAGATGAAAAGTAGGTTAAGCTGGTACTAAATTAAGGCACAAAACTTGGGGCGAATGAAGGAGCATTTCTGTGGCAACAGAGCTTTCAAAAATCTTGGGCAACTGAAAAATCTGTTAGGTGAGCAAGTGTTTCTCTGTGTGTTGGGCAAGAGGTGAGACAAAGTATGGGAGAGAAGCTGAGAAACTTTACATGTGCGTTATAGGGAGAAATCATACACACCTGAAAGAGAAACTGAAAGGGGAACTTTAAATTTCAGTAATACAAGATGATGTTGGTATAATTTATTGTACTGGGAGGAGATTTAAGGCCCTTGTATAGAACAGCCTGAATGTAGGAGGAGAAGAGATCTGCCAAATACACTAGCAGGAATTCATCGTGCTGAAATTCCCCATATGTTTGTTTAAATGTGTTTGTATATACACTGTATATTTAAAGATATTAAACAAACAATGTTAAATCAACACCAGGGATTTTGGAGTTAGCCAAACACACAGAAAACAATACCCCAACCCTGTAAATTTGAAACACTGTAATAGCAAGGTGTGGACTATATGACAAAAAAATTATTTTATACTTTCCATTCCTCTGTGATAAACTTGTAGCAAATTCAAACGTATATCAGATCATCCAGGAGATTTTATCTTAAATCTCTTTATTGTCTCACACATTTCTAAGCAGTTTCCACTCCAGTTAAGATTTAGCCACACAAACCTCCCTGACAGTGACACAAAGACCTGAGAATAAACATAAGGTTCAGCTGCAGAGGTTCTAGGAAGGGTTCCTTATAGGTGGTATGGAAAGGCTTAAACCCTTTCCACCCTGTGCAGACCTTTCAGTCTCAAACCCCTCACTGTTTTGCAGCTTGCCGGGGCAACTCTACCTGTCCCTTTGGCACTAAGCTGTAAACAGAGCTTTGGTTTCAAAAATGATATATTATATGAAATATTTTAGGTAATTTCATCAAATATGATAACAATTACTTTGTATTATGTTTACATGGCAGCACAGGGAACATAGAGGAAATTTGGGCTCATTGTTTAGTTTCATTTTGTTCATAAATAAACATAATAAAGGTGTGAAGAACACTGGAGTTACAATAGAATTATGTGAATGAAGCTGAGTTCTGAGCATGCCTTGCTGAAAATACTGGTGTAAAAATGGTTTTGAGGTTTGACCTTCCCCAGGAGAAGAGGGAATTAGGAATTAATTATCTCACAATCTAGTTCTCAAATAAAACAAAACACTATAAACTTCATAATCCAGTCACATCCCAAACCCCACGAGGCTGGCAGGTGATTTACGAATGGCTGGAAGAAATTTTTGCAGAAAACTTGGCTGCTAACATACGTAAACTGCCAATGTGTTATAAAAAATGGCTCCACCATTCCACAAGCTAGTTTCTGTACTAAACCTCTGGACTGTTCTTTTGATGTCTCCTTAGGCTGTAGTTTTGTCTTCATCGGCTGAATATATGGTCCTGGGAAGGCCTCGGATCTTAAACTTTACTTCAGGCACATATTTTACTTTTTAATTTATTCTCACTCTTAACAACATTTTTACACATCAGCAGTTATCTTGTGTTTAAAAAGGGGGTTAACTGATATTAACTCTGAGTAATCCATTTCTATTCTAAACTAAATGTATTTAATCTAGATTTAATTTAATCTAGATTTGGACAACATCAGTGTTTAATCCTTAGCTTCTTTTATAGTCAACAAAAAGAGATAGGAACATAGCAAGTGAACTATATTTTCCCAATGTAGATGCATGTAATAAGTCAGATAAACTTAGTTGAAAGTTTTTCCATGGATTGGCAATATTTATGGGTATTTTAGGTGTGACAATTTTTAAGAAGCCTAGTTTTCAAGAGAAATTTTCTTCCATCCAGACAATGATTTGGATAACATGTGGTGAAAGTTAGAATTTTGACTCCTTTCTGAATGAAACTGCATCCCCCTCTAAAGATAAACTCCTCACTAAAGACGTGAATTTTCATCCCATAATTTAGATCAAACTTAAATATAAATTACAATAATTTTCATTTTCTTTTTTTCCATACTTACATATTGCATGCTACCTATACACATCTGTCTGATTTGAGAGAGGGAGAGAGCCTTGGAAGCCAAACTAGTGTTAGATATGGGTGAAATATTTTTGCAGATGGATCTCAAAATTGAGCTGTATATTTTAGGCAGGTCTATTTTCCTGAGTCAAAATATAGCATATATATAGTCATAATTTTGTGTGTTATTTATTCTCCTGTTCTAAATATCTGTTGCTGTGAAGAACTTACATATTTCAATATTTTACCTGAAATCTGCTGTGGGTATTTTCAGAGGCTAAATTAAAATGTGGATAAGTTTAGTTTTTAGATATCCTTCTAAAATCTTGTGTAATTTGTTCAGTGAGGCATATCTTAGTATTATCTCCATCATATGCACTGCAGTCATTGAGTGAGAGTCAGAAAAGAAATGTTTATCTTTTATTTTATTCTTCAAGGTAAAAAAATTTAATGAAACTGACATTTTAATAAGAAATGAAATTTTTAAAATGAAACTTCCTTTTATCACTTAATATTTAATGAAATTTATTAAATTCTATGTAATTATTCAAAGAAATCATACTTAAAAGGTTTCACTAAAATTCAGCTTTGTGTATAAGCATTTTGTTCCTATTTTGTACCATAAAATCCTGTGAAAGTTCACCAAAGGAAGAAACAGGGTCACAATACAATGGAACAAATCAGATCACAGTGGTGTGTACTGCAGACTGATAGCTCCCTAATGTCCTCTGTAAGAATGGACAATATTAAGAAAATAAATCTGCTTGCCTTTATTATCTAGCATGACTTACATGAATCAGGTTACTCTGGAACAGTTTTAATCAAGCTGCTTGCATAAAACATATATGAAAATAGAAGCTTGAATGCAGCAGACAGAGAGTATTTCTCTAGTTACTAATCCATGTTCAAGATAAGGTTGTTTGTCACAAATATGCTTCCTTGGTTCCCTTTCTCACTTAAAGATGTCTCTGTGGAGGAGTCCTTGTGCTGCAATGTAAAATTAATTTACTTGGGTGCAGAACCGGTTGAAATATAAGACAACCATTTAAATGGAAAGCATGAATTTGAGGCCACAAGTGCCCTCAAAATTTTGTGCTTGTACATATTGTGTAGACAGCAATAAGAAAGCCATTCTATGTCTATCAGACCTTCCCTGAAAAAAATACATAGTCTTTTTTAAAAAAACCTTTTTTAAGTGTTGTTGATGGATTCCCACAGTGTTGTCTGTGTTTCTTTCTGACAGACTCTCCCTCTTCACCAGTAACAGTTGAATACTTTGGCCACTTCCAAAATGTGAACAGATTTCGCAGTAGGAAAACATGATGAACAAGTTTACTGACAATATGCACAGAATAGAGACAGAGTAGTGCCTGCATTGAAGTAAGGTTTGCAATTTGAGTTCAACCATGTGACTAGATGCCTAAGAATCCTACAGGGGAGAGACTTAGGAAATTAAAAAGAACCTAGCCGCCGGCAACAAAGCTTTGTATTTGTTTTTTTTTCCCACTCATATGGCAAATAGTTGCAGTTGGCTTTAGGGACACCCTTTATATTCACATTTAATAGTCCTTTAATAGATACTGCATTTGGCCTCTCTTCCTCCACCGGAAAGCTCCCGTCCTTTCAAGCTAACTGATATGCACTCACTGCACTGTTTATTTCAAGTTCCATTTCACTGCTCTTACCATAATGGCTATTTAGGATTGTTATTGTGATTCATATTACATTATGAGCGTCATATGCGATTAACTCTCAGTGGCAGTATCTTTTCTTTACAAATAAATTTGAAATAAGCCATATGCCTGTCTGATAATGAATACCATTTCTCCATCATGTATATGTTGCATTTTGGGTTGGATACGTCTGAATTGGAAAAGAAGACCTTCAACTTTTATTTCATTTTATTGAAGTTATTTTTCATATATTTGGTTTTTTGTTTTTTTTTTATTTCCTCTCAGTCTTTGAGTCCCGGTCAAGAAAGACATAGTATAAATCCAACTGCAGCAAAAGTACAGGTATCAGCTATCTCTGATATCAGCTACCCATAATTTACATATTTCACATTCCATCATAATTTTTTTCTTTCCTGAACTTTTTTTTAAACATTCTAGTTAACTTCAGAGAGAGAGTATAAAGGTTACTTATAAAAGGAACAAACTATATTTCTCTGGTTTAACACAAAGAATTGGCTAACAAATGTTGAAGAACTCATTAGATAACAGACCACTTTGTACTTTTTTGTATTTGATACTAAGGTAAAAATTTGAATGGCAATTTTAATGAAAAATACAAAGAAAATTAGCAACTGCAAATTTATTTAATCTTGAAGATACAGCAACTAATGAAGGCTTATTGGCTCTAATGTCAATATCCCTGGAGAATTACGACTAAGTACATAATAGGTAAGATTCTTTAAGCACTTTCTTCACATATTTCTTTATAATTCCAACCCCCAAGATTATTTTTAGTCCCTTAGAAAAATAAAATAAGAACAGTAACAATAGTATTAACAAATTATGATATGTCACAGCAAGAGAGCAGGAGAGAACCAGGGTATGTCGTTCAATAGCAAGGGATTTGTTATATGGAAATGCCTGGGTAGTTGTGGGAAATAGGTCAAAACCCACAGAACAGGGAAAGCTAAAATGCTTTCAACTGCTTTTATAGATTTCCCTTGGGGAAAACTCCTGACTCTCAGACGTTAGATTAAATAAAGCTTGAACATGCAAATTTATTAGAGCAATAATTAAGAGTTTTGGGAACTCATATTCTGTGAGAAACAAGTCTAAAGAATAAGAAAATTTGCAGCTTAATGAGGAAACTATATTAAAAGCACAATCACAGACTACAAATACTGGAAGGATAGGAAGTTTAGAAAAGAAAAAAAGCTTGGGTAAAGTATTGACTCTTTAAGGGTTTTAATTGCATGAAGGGAGTATATAGAACAGAAAAAAGGGTCAAGTTGTTAAGGACAAAATGTGTGGAAAAATTTGTAAAAACCAAAATGTAAAATAAGACGCAACTAGCAAGAGTTACAAAGAACAACAGGAAGACATTCAGTGAGCAGGTTAGTATCAAGATGAAAATAAAGGGAAATGCTGAACAGAAGAAGGAAGAACTGATTATGATACCAAAAATGCTGAAGTGTTTAATGTTCTTTTTAGATATTGCTAAAAAGATTGTCTCAGATCAGACAGCTGACACATAATCAACAAGAAAGGGGTAAAGATTCAGTCTGGTGAAATGAAAAGTACATTAAAGAGCTCTAATATAAGTTAGAAGTTTTATGTTGGATAGCCCAATTGAATTTTACTCAGAAAACTTTAAAGACTTGCTGAAACCACACAGAATTCATGAAAGGTTATGAAGTTTTGGAGAGCTGGGAAGAAAGGAAAATCACAGTTCTCATCTTCAAAAACGTGAAAAACTAGGAATTGAGAATTATGTGTGAGTTAGCTTTAGTTTCTTTTGTAAAAAGCTGGAACAAATATTCAAACAACTTATAAGCACCTAGAGATAACGTAAGAGTAGAGTAACTGCAAGCACAGATTTCTTGGGAACAAAGCTTGTCAGAATAATCTAATTTCCTTTTTGTGATAGGATAAGAGTCTCACAGATAAAGGAGAAGAAATATATATGTTAGATATTTTGAATTTACAAAATCTTTTGAAGCTGCTTTTTGTGACACTTATAAGCAAAAGATAAGATTAAGATGATTAGTATTAAAGATGTGCAAAATTATCAGATGTGCCCAAAAAGTCTTAAACAGTGACTTGCTATCAAATCAGAAAGTAGTATTTAGGCAGGTTCTGCAAAGTTTTCTCATGTCTTGTACAGTTATGGCTTTTCATGAATGATTTAAATGCAGAAACACAGAGGAAACTTTTCACAAATGCTCAGTTGAAGTGTGATCAGAAGTTTAGGACAAGGTACAATGGGGACAAATGGAAACACTTGAAGTTCCATCTGAATATGAGAGAAAATTTGTTTACTGCAAAGGTGACAGAGCACTGAACCAGGCTTTGGCGTGGCTTTCAGAAAGGCTGTGGATTCTCCTTCCCTGAGATACTGAAAACCCACCTGGCTGCAATCCTATGCAACCTGCTGTAGATTGCATACTGAGTATGTCATAATATTCTACAGTCTTGAGTTATAGAAACAGAAGTTCTGTGCATAAGGTATGTAAGTTAATCTTTCTGCATTACTTTGCTCTAAAAAGACTGGAGCTAGAGTTCTGGTCCAGTTCTGCACCCTGACTGAACGTGAAGGTCAATCTGATGGACAGAGAGCCTTAAGTCCAGCATAATGTAGTGAGAATGGGCTATAAAAGTATAAATACCTGCTGTGTATTGTTTTGTTTAGCCAGTCAGAGAGCAAAAACCAGAAAAACAGATTATGACTCTTTGAGGAGACATAATCACAAACCACGGATTTGTTTGCCTTATTGAAGAATCACATTCCCACTGCCAGCAAGTTAAAAGTATACCAGTAGATAATTAGACTACCTTTTCTACATGCAAATCTTAGTTTAAAATTAAATGGGGCAAAATATTATTAATTAATTCTCATAAATATTGTGTTCAGAAAATGCTATTCCATAAGTTTAATGCTCATATCAAACTTAGTTCTTCATGAGTGTTTTGTCTAAAATTCTGGCAAGTCTTGCCAAGTGGCAGTTTCCTTTCACAAAGAATTCCTATTAAAGAACAATGAATTAATCAGGGGATACTGTTTGGAATAAGGAACAGAACTAATCTAGGGTTTCTGGATAAATCTCTACTGGTTCTGTAGACAACATACCTTCAGATCTAATCTTGACAATGCATCAGAAGTGAAGAACTGTTGAAAATTTTATAGGAATGTCTTTATTGTGAGCTTATTCTAATTGTGCAAGTCTCTCTTTTCTTTTGCAGTCTGAAAGCCTGCCCCGATTGTCATGCAGGCAGGATTTCACCCACATCATCTGAGATGACATGTAGTCCGTTCTTCTGCCATGTAAGGTGTGATTCTCTCAGCTCACACTCATGTTGGTGGAGCCAACGAGTGACACAACTCTCATCCACATTCAAAATTCATTTGCACGATTGACTTGACATTGAGCTCCTGATAGTCCACCAGAGCCATGGCATCGTTTCTGACCCTGTGTTCACTCTCAGGGGTCAGGTAAATCACCATTTAGCTGCATTGCTGCTCATCTTTTTTAGTGCCTCTATAAAGTTTTGTTTATAAGCTGTTGTCAGACTCCACCACTCTTCAGACATCATTAGAAAAGAAGATACTGATTATTAGCATTGGATAAAAATATTTATAAAAAAAATAAGATTATGTTCATGCATTAATATTCATATCTGGTATTATAATTCATTCTATTTGCCCTGCATATTATTATCTGTCTGTATATGTAAAGAGAACTCAATTTCAAAGAGAGGCCTATCTTTTGTCACAAAGCATAAATAACACCCACTAAAACCTCTGTGTTTTCAGCAGGAAAATAGGGCAAATAAAACATTTTTGAGAAAATACACAATCGAGACATTTAGTATCAATACTGGTGTTTATAATTTTTATCTCAGTAGCACCAGCATTCTAATGAGCAAAATATGGTAGTTTCTAGTGCCTTATTCCACAAGCATTTTTGAGAATGTTGTCATACGTGTTGTGATCACTCAACATGCCCTGGGATTAGTCTATAATATGAGGAAATAAATGTATATGTATTTTGAAAAATGACATTTATGGAAATATCAGTGATATAAAATGCAAGAAAGTATGCATACACATACTCCAAAACAAAACAAAAATTTTCTGTCTGGTGTGATGTAATCCAAATGAGTGGAAGATTTGATGGAACTTTCTTCTGTTTCCAAACAGAAAACAGGTGAAACCAGTCAGCAAAATGCATGTTTCAAGTAAGAGAACTTCTAATCACTTAGGGTTTTTTACAGAACTGAGGTATNAAAAAAAAAAAAAAAAAAAAAAAAAAAAAAAAAAAAAAAAAGGAAATCATAAGGGAAGGGGAGATTGCTTTTTATAAATCAATTTAAGTGATTATACTAAACAGAAAACTGAAATTAAAAGTTTATGCAGGCAAGTTATGCTGCAGATACATTTCTGTGGCTGAAATTCCTTGAAATAACTGAAACATATACTACACCATTGTTATGAAAGTACTAGAGGAGATATTGCTTTTCTACATGCTTTTTCCATGGTACTCTTCAGCAATTATCTAGAAGAGTTTTAGCACAAGTTAACAGTGAAGTTCCTATGCCTAAGGAAGAAGTTAAAACTACAAGCTTAGTGATGATGTATAGCCAAAAATATAATTAGTAACTTGGGGAAAAAAAAACGTGCACAGAAAGACTTTAAACCCAGAACATGAGCAGAATGGGTCAAATGGAGATTCATCAACTCCTTACTAGATCCATCTGAAGACACTCAGTTGCATCTGAATAATTTCTTTTGAATTAAAATATCTCTTCAGCAAGGCAAGATGACCTTAGCTTGAAAACTGTCTTTCCGTGCTGGAAACTCCTGGAAAAAGACATTCTGGTCCTTCACTTCTCCAGGTCAGCTCCTTGATCAGCCTTTAAGCCATAGTACCTCTGGGTGCAGAAATTAATTTCACTGTGTACCCCTTTAGGCTTAGCTGACAAATTCAAATGTGTCAGCAGATAAAATGCATACAAAAACCTCTTCAAAATCATCTTTTTGTACTCCTTTTTGTTTCAAGGATTATAAGTTAATGACATGGAATGCAGTCCAGATCTGTTTTTAAACATGTTATGTACCAGTTGAATTTCCTTGAGACACAAATTGTGATTTTTCAATGGGTAAATAAGAGGCTCTGGGTAGATACCACCACATAGATTACCAAGTTTTGTTTCATTTGTAAAGAATTATTTGCATTAAATGCTTTCTAGACATTTCCTTTTAAGAAAAAGCAGTCAGGTGATCATATAAAAAACTGGTGCTTGTCAGAGCTTTTTTAGGGGGTTTGGGATACTTACAAAAGCATCAGAATTGGCATGAGAAAGCATCAGAAACTGTGATATGTTTTTAAAGAAAAGGGCAATCATTTTCTCATTTTTGTTCATGTCGGAAAATAATTGTCACTTTTATCCTCTGAACTCATTTCTTGCTTGTAGCTCATAACCTACTGTGGACTTGTCTGAAATATATTTCATCTTGGAATGTAATCGAGGGGGAGCAAGATACTTTGGTTTACACTTCATCTCACTGAGAGTCAGGTGTGAAGTGGAGTCAGAAGCTTTTGCTGGTTTGTGCTGAAGATGATTCTCTTGGGACAGTCTGAGAGAAATTCTCAAACTATCAAGACCAGAGTAAGAAAATTGTGTTAAAACTGAAAGGAATAGCTTATCTGACACTGTTAGTTTGAAACCAGATGTTAGTCTGCCAGTGAGGAAAGTTGAGCTCTAAGTGCAGACAGATTTTGAGAACATTTCTACTCCCTGAATCCCAAGATATATTCTTCCAGGTCATGCTCAGTTATACTTTGAGATTTATTTAATCAAAAAGTGTTACAATTTACTGTCATATTAAAAGATTTTATGAAAGCATCTCACCATATCACTGTATAACCAGGTGCACCATTCAAAGGAAATGAATCAATGACTAATTTACTCCTGCATCTTTTCTGATGTGTTTTGTTAATTACTGTTATTTCTAGACATTTTCCCCATTTTTTTCTATTGTAAAAAGTCCAATAGATTGTCTTCCTTTTTTTTTTTTTTTTTTTTCCCCCTCCTATCACAATCATTTTGCACAGGAGATGTTAGATAGAAATTAGCTCCATCACTCTCACGTCTGTGTATGCCTGTGCATGTCTGAGTGTTTGTACATGTTTGTGCAGGTCTGTATTTGTGTTCCATCCTCACAAAGATACAGAAATGATCATTACTCTTCCTATTTAAAAGAGAACAAGATTTATTGTTAGAGACCAAGGAATCTGTCACATTGATGCCACACAGCAGGCAGACAATAGTTCTGTTTTACGTGACCCCAGTGTGATTGCACCTGCAGGAATAAGCTCAGTTCTGGGGACCACAATATCACACATATATTAACAAATCACAGGGAGTTCAGAAAAGTGCAACAAAAAATGATTAAGTGTTCAAAATGAATGAAATGTGAAGAAATAATCACAACATGACCAGGTAGTGAAAATGAGTATGACATGTAAAGGAAATAGGTCTCAACAGGAGCTTNGGTTTTTTTTTTTTTTTTTTTTTTTTTTTTTTTTTTTTTTTTTTTTAATTTAGACTGTGCCATTAGATATATTAGATTTGAGAATTTCTAGCAGGGATGGATATTTCACATATTACATGATTCCAGTGCTTGACCACCATTACCATGAATAATCTTTTTTGCTGTATATTTAGTCAGAATTTCATTTGCCATAGCTTTTTCTGTCTGTTGTGTCTGTCACTGAGCATATCTAGGAGAATATGGATGTCTTCTCTCCAGTCAGCATGGGTACTGTGCTGTTTTGTTTAATTTTCTGCTCATTGGGACTCCTTTGCACAGCACATTCTCAGCCTGTCCTGTCACATGGGTTGACTCCATTCCAGGTGCAAAACCTCACCTTACTTGTTTTCACTGAGCTCCACTGGGCTTCTTGAGCTTTGCAATATGTCAGTCTTACCCCTCAGTACATCCTCCTCTTTTCTCCTGTTCATGTAGTTAATGCATCTTGGTCCAACGTGGTCTGTCCCATGGATTTGTGTATGTAAAACTTGCTTTAGCAATCACTAAGATATGCTCCATCTAATTCTCTTCTGGCACCTTCTGAAGCACTTCTTCACCCTGTACTCTGCTACTAGGGGCAGGGGCTTGGACAGTTCGAGGTAGAGAAAGTGCTGAGTAGATAAGGTGCTGAATACTTCAAGTTTTTTAATATCTATACATCTAGATATCTCTCACATTCAGCAGCAGCCGCATATTTTGCTTTAGGCCACTTCTATTTCTCTAATCACCTATAGAATTGTTTCTTGTTCCCTTTCACATCTCCTGCCATTTTCAGCATCAGCTGAACTTTGGTTTTATTAACTCTTGCTCTGTACACCTAGGCACTGTTTCTGTATTGCTCGTTAGTGGAGTGTTCTCAACTCCACCCTGTACTTTCTTTCTGTACTTTTGAGCTCATTCTGGGTTTCTGCATTGAGTTACCTGACCCTCTGCCACACATTCTTGTTCATATTGGGATTGACCTCCTTGTGTTTTAAGGAGTTTTTCCAAGAAGAAAACCTGATCTCACCAGTCTCTTTACTGTTCAGATAAGTTTCCCATGGGATCCTGCCTATCAGTCTCCTGGAAAAAAAAGCTGAATTACATTCTTATCTTCATTACTGAAACTCAAGCTTGCTATTCTGTCACACTAAATGGATGAATAGAATTCATGTCATTGAGATTAAAGAGACCAGAGCACACATATCCTTAATCCTTGGAACTATTCCACTGGTCCTTTTTTTCGTAAAAACTTTGTTTCCATCCAAATGATAGTATCAGGAAATAAAATTTATAGTTGTGAAATAATAATAAAGAGGAGTGACCTTGAATATTTCGTTTGAATATTGATTCACAAATTAATTCTTAGGTAATGGATAACACTTAGTAATAGTCATCCAAATACCAATAATAATTTAACCTATAAGCAAATAATACTATTGTCATTATCAACCTTTGTTGAATAGTATTACTATTTTAGTATTATTATAAAATATTAGCAAAAATATTCCAATATTTTTATAGTATATTCAAATTTAGACATCTACATAATAGAATCTCAGAAAAACAGGAATAAGAAGGCATTGAGAGGTCATCTGGTCCTTTTCCCTGCCCTAAGGCAGAATCAGTTCTCACTATGATTCTGCATAGACATTTTTCCACTTCTTTTGAAGACTTCTATGACAGAGATTCCCACAGCAACCTATGACTGTAATTCACTACCTTACTTTTTCATGTTTCCCCAGTGTCTATACTGAATTTTCTATGTTGATTTTGAAGCTCATTAATTCTTGTCTGATACATCAAGATTACAGAGGACAATTTCACATCCTTCTCTGTATTTTTGGGTATCCAGACTGGCTTAACTCCACCCAATGTCATTTAACTGCATTTCCCTTATTTTCTTAAGACAATGTCATGTGCAAAGACCAATAAGTATGTTAGAAAAAAATAAAATTATATGACATATAATTCCCATTCTATTTGTCTTTGTGTAGAAAGATTAGACGGTTTAGGCTGGCTTTACCCTGCCTATTCTTCATAGAGCTGCATTTTGCATGCTGTGTATTCCATTCTTGTCTCCTATGTACTTGCAAATAGGTTATTTTATAAATTCCTGCTGAATTTTCCAGAAAGTTATAGTTAAGTTATAGATAAGTTTATCTATACTTTATAAACTTATTTTCTTTAATTACCTAACTTCCCTCTTGCTTTTTCTTTTTTTTTAAGTAGATGTTAAACTTCCTATTTATTATCTATAACTCATTAGAAAGGTTACTGCCAACAGTTGCTCATACTGAGTCAACAGAAGTCATCCAGTTAATTTGTGAATGACTGTATATATATCTCTAATTAAATATTATCCATGCATATAAAACTAATTATATACTGATTATATTTTTGGTCATATTACTATATCATACATCAAAACTGAGAGAATCTTTCTGGTGGTCATTATAGTTACAAATGAGGAATGAGAAAGTGGTGCTCTGCCAATAAGTTATCATCACCAAAAGTTTCTGACTGGGCTTCTATGAGTTATATAGAAAATTAAACATAGTAGACAATACCCTCACCTGTTTTAAACGAAATGAAAACAAATTAAACCCAGAAGCAAAAATACAGGCAGACATGACATTATAGGAAATAAGCTAGCCAATTAAAAAACACTCTGGAACACCTTAATTTTGCACAGCACTATTCAGACTATACACAGACGCAGACCTGGTGTTCAGTCTGTGCTGCATTAAAGCTGAAAAACTGTACTCATACAAAAAGTATTACTGTGCCATGACTGTGCTTGGGTGGAGTGTTCAATTCCTAGGGGAAAGTTTTTGATGTCTCATGAACCACCATCAGTCACAACTGTTGGATTCATCCCGCATACTATAGATAGCACAGACGGCAGATGGTGAAACTATTTTGGCTGTAACTACAGTAATTCAACCTAGTTTGGCTCTGGGTGGTAAATATTACAAAACTGAAAGAAATGGAAAATTTGGGTAAAAAAAATGCTATCAAAAGAATAGCAAACAATTAAATGGAGAAATAACTTCATTACCTGGTAATAATAAATTATTTTTTCATTGTTTAATGCACGATGACTACTTGAAAGATACAACGTCTTTCAACTCAGTGTGTTACAAATTCTTCCACTTCAGTTTCTGAGAAATGTGCTGATTTCAGCTGGGATAAAGTTAATTTTCTTCCCAGTGGCTGGTATGGGGCCGTGTTTGGATTTGGGCTGAACACAGGGTTGATAATACAGAGATATTTTTGTTATTATTGAGCAGGGCTTAAACAGACCCAAGGCCTTTTCTGCTATTCAGACTGCCAGACTGTCAAGGAAATTGGGTCTACATAGGAGGCTGGGAGGAGACACAGCCAGGACAGGTGACCCCAACTGGCCAAAGGGATATTCCAGACTGTCATGCTCAATATGTAAAGTGGGGGAAGAAGGATGAGGGGGAGGTAAGACATTTGGAGTGAATGGTCTTTTTCTTCCCAAGTAATCATTACATGTGATGGGGGCCTGCTCTCCTGGAGATGGCTGAACACCCGCCTGCCCATGGGAAGCAGTGAATTAATTCCTTCATTTGCTCTGCTTGTGCGTGCAACTTTTGCTTTCCCCATGAAAATATCTTTATCTCAACCTACAGTTTTTCTAGCTTTTACTCTTCCAGTTTTCTCCCTGATCCAACTGGTGGGGTATGAGTGAGTGGCTGTGTGGTCATTGGCTGCTGGCTGGGATTAAGCCATAATGTCTGTTACTCAGTTCTTTCCTTGGGATGAATTTTTGGCAAACCACAAATTTTCAAAGCTGCTATTAATAGAATCTGAAGACATCAACATCATCTCTAAAAGACATAATTCTTTTCTTATACTAAAAGATTAATTTTAGTTCTCCAGTTAGAATCTGTCATCTGAGTGGAAACTGTTGGCATATACAAACTCCAAATAAATTATCCATGACAAAGGGGTTTGGCTTAGTTCTCATATTAAACACTTGTGCACAGTACAAAAATAAAATTCATATATAAAGATCAACATGTTACCATATTCATCATAAACCTGATTCTATGCATAATAAAAACCCTGTGCCCAAACATTTTCAAAATTTTTAAATAATTTTGAATTATGCACAAGAAATAAATAAACTAAGTAGTCGAATGAATGATGTCTAGAATAGACCTTTCAGACAATCATCCAATAAAAAAGTCAGAGGATAACAGAGTGGATAATATCCCACTTGCATCTTTCCTTTTTTATTTTTTTCCCCCTCCTCTATACGTTAGATTCTGCAGCTTTCCTGAATGTCAGTTTGGCAACTTTCAGATGTACTAAATTCATTTAAACTCTGAAAATCAGTGAAGAAATGAAATAGCACTGAACAACAGCAGCACTCTGTGATGTTTACAAATACATTTACAGGAGGTCATTCCTCCTGTGAACCCATTGTACATGCCAATTTGTTGCAATCTTCATTATAATGAAAAAGCATAGGTAACAATGAACTGCAAACCTTATTTAGAAAACTCATAACTTACAAGCATCAGAAGACAACTGGGGTCATCTCTAAAGCAGATTTCCTAGTTGTCAATGAGTATTTTACTGCTTTCATTAAATGGACTTTAAAACGTTTTTAATTGCATTCCTTATTTTGGCTAACAATGTGATTCTGATAATGTTATGTTTGCAGCTATTAAGCTCCAAAGAGCATTATTTAGGCCCAGGAAAAATTGCCTACTAGCACTATTGGAGGTCTAGATTAAGTGATCTTTCTCAAACTGTATAACAGGCTTCTTTCAAAGACTGGATTGCTAAAATTTGCTCACTTCTGTTTACACTTACCTTGTTTCCTCCATGATATTAAGTGAGTATAAATACCATCTCCTCTGAGTTTGAAAAGCATATGTTACAGAAGAGAAACAATGTGGGAAAATAATGCCCAAGTCAGGTGGAAAATGCCAGTTGGTATGAATGCAATTTGGCCTTATTAAACACACACTTTCACCAGTACTGAAAAATTTATACATTCCTCAGGCCTAGGAAAAGTTAATTCCCTGTTCTGAGTAATGAAATCGAATATTAGCCGAATATATTGAAAACAGCTGATGTCATAGTCTCCAGTGTATGCATGCAAACTTTCAGAGATTTCTCCAATTTTAGAAACAGGCATAAGTTTCACTTTTCTGGAAATAGTTAATGCAAACATGGGAAATTTTACTTTAGAGAGATAATGTTTTTCTATGTTCTTTTCCCTTGCTAATGAAAATTAGGTAAATATCTTCCATGGGTCAAGTGTACTGCTAATTCATTTGGAAGTTCTCAGGAGGGTGTTTTAAGGTGATACAATGAAAGAGAGGAAAAAGGTCTATTTTCTATATAAGCATATGAAAAGATAATAATAGCTCTACTCAGTTTTTATCTGGCTTTATTATACTGAGTCTTGATAATTCATGTTGTCATAAACATAATACATAAACCAAGGTCAAGCCAGAGTCTGTGGTATACTGAAAAGTGATTTGGTTCATGCAGAAAATCTTTTCCATGTTTGTCTATAAGAAGATGCCATGATAAGTCTGGGTCTTTGTGGTTGCCTCTGAGTATTTGTGGGTGATTGCACAGAGGAGTAAAGGGTTTAAATGGTATGTGTGAATCTTCATTTGATTGGCCTGCGAAGTGTATAGGGCATAATTCAGGGAACCTAAAGAAAATGAAAGATTGCCTTAAAATGTTTTGTATTGTTCCAGTTTGGTTGTGTTCTTTTTTTATTTAACTGTGGTGTTGTTGTCTACTACTGGAGAAAAACTTTTAAGAATGTAATAGATGATTATAATCTGCCAGTGCATCTTTGAAAGCATAATAATTTAAATAAAACTTATATTTTGTCCCCAAGATTCGAAAAAAGAGTTTATACTTTTAAAAGGAAGGCCTAAGAAACTTTTTGAATCACTTTTAAATAATACATAAATTTTGATAAAATACTACTGATATAGTAATTTTGCTCTAATGTTCGAGAGATGAATGTTTGTCAAAGAGTTGTGTTTTGACCCATTGCTACCATTGACCTAATTCACTGAGGAAATTATGAAGACTCAATTCTTACTGGCACATAGGAAAGAAATCTATTCCTTTTCATAAAAGTTGAATTAGTTTCTTGATTCTTTCTTGAGAAAACTGTGTAAGTAATTGGCATTTAAAACATATTTTTGCCCTAAATTTCTCTGTTTATTCTCCTTTCTCTGAGAAGTTTACTCAAAGTGGTCACAGGAAATTTTTGAACTGATGATAGGGAATAATTTTCTGGATTCAATACTTTTAGTATTAGTTCATGATAGATCATCTTATTAGGTACATTGAAGTGACAAATCTATAGCAAAACCTGTCCAAGATATGAATATTGTTGTCTAACACATTTTAGAAATTGCCATCTGGCACCATTTTAAAATGGAACTTTCATTTAAGTTCTTCATCATACGTAGTCTGGACTGACTTGGAGAAGTCAGTCATCATCCAGTTTTCTATCTCTGTTTTTTTCAGGATTTATAGTATGCTTTATCCATAGGAGGAGCCTGGCTCTATATTTATAGCAGTTATTTCCTCTCTCTGAAATGAGAAAAACCAGAACCAGAACTCTTTGTGATGAGTTCTTTTCTGAGAACAAATAAATAAGAAGTCAAATATATCCATATAAGCCATCACACACATACCTCAACTAATTTGGTATTTTGAAAATCTTATAATAATTGTGATTTTTTTGTTTTAAATCAATAGAAAAGTGCTTTGGCTGAAAAGGAGTTAATTTTCCTCATAGTCGTCCTAATAGCTTGGTGCTCTATATTGGTAGCTGGAAAGGTGTTGATAACACTCCAGTGCTCTGGCTCCTGATGGTCAGGGCTGGCACAGCATCAGCACTGTCCCCCCAGCATTCTGCCCTCACCTGTAGGCTGAGGGTGGGAAAAATCTTGGGAGGGGACATAGACAGGATAGCTGACCCAAACTGACCAGAGGAATATTCCATATGATGCCTACTCTTCAACACAAAGAGAAATGAGGAGTCGTGGCATTTATTATTATGGTGTTTTTCTTAGAGAGGAACCACTATAAACACTGAAACCCTGCCTCCTGAGCTGGACCTTATCTGCTTCTGTTTTACTTTGCTTCCTCATGCTACCTTTGCTTTTGCTTTTATTTTGATCCATGGGGATTTTTCTATCTTATTTTCCTCTGCCCTCCCACCCTTGCCCTGCTTAGGAGGGGAGTAATAGGCTCTGATGGTACCTAGAATACAAGCAAGGCTAACCAACCACAAAAAAAGCTTTTAGAGCAAAATTACAGAGTGGCTTATCATACCTAGGTTGAAAACAAAACAAAAGCAGAAATCCATCAAACCCTGAAGAGCTGTTTTGACAGCTGAGGCTTGAGAAAGTGCAAAACATAAACTGATACACTTTGCTTTTCGTTTTCATACCAGAGCAGTTTGCATTGAATTATATTTTAAATACTTCACGCAAGTCAGAAAAAGGTATTGATCATCTTTAATGACATGACCATAAAGTCATCAATAAATATTGGTGTCTAATTCTGAAGTACATGCAGATGTCTAAGATAATGGATTATAGTGCAGCAGCAATGATAAGATTTTTTTAATGTGTTTATTTAGATGTTAGAAAGCAATTTCTTCCTATCTCATTTTGGTGCAAGTTTAGATATCATTAATAAAATTTTGTTCCCAACTTGTCTAGGGGACTCAAAGGTTCCCTAGATAAGTTATCATATACAAAGATTTATGTGGATATCTTATAAACTTTATGTGGCTCTGGTCCTGGGTCCTGGAATTCTAAAATAGCCTAATTTTGCAAAATTATTCTCCCTCTCAGTAAACCAGAAATGTTCTAATTTTTAACAATACTAAAAAAAAAAAAAAAAAAAAACAAAACAAAAAAAAAAAAAAAAAAAAAAAAAAAAAAAAAAAAAAAAAAAACCCAAAAAAAAAAAAAAAAAAAAAAAAAAATTTTTAAATTTTAAAAAAAAAAAAAAAAAAAAAAAAAAACCAAACCAAACCAAACCAAAACAAAAAACAAAACAAAACAAAACAAACAAACAAAAAAAAACCCAACAAAAAAAACCAATAAAACACAAACTTTTCTATCTAAATAGCATCTAAGTAGCACTTCCCAAACTTAGGTGTGATTTTTCTTACCTATATTTTACCCTAAAATTCATGCGGTCTTTAATCAAATTTTAGGCCATCTACAATGACATTTTTACTCCTGCTGCTTACTGTGGTTGGTGAGGAAGGTTAAAGAACTGTCATTACAGGAAAAGAAAGTTCTGTATTTATTATCCTTTTATGCTGAAAATTGCAATGCTGATGCTCAACCCAGCACATTTCCAGCAAAATTTCAGTAACTCAAAACTCCCATTTTTACTCCTGTAAACATTATGGAAAATTTATAAAGAAAGGTACTTTTGAGGATCCTGACAAGTAGAAAAAAGACTAGTAGAAAACAAAATTAGAAAATCCACTATCTTTACCAAGGGCCTCCTTAGGAATACATCATAAAAAATAATTTGGTCTGAGTGACTTAGCAGGGAATTTGCACCAAATCTCTGTGCTTGACAACATCAACGATGGTCCCTTTGGACTCAGGTTCATTCTTCTGGAAGAATATAGTATATTGCATAGGTCAATCACAGAGCCACTTCTTGTCCACGTCGGTGATGATCTGACTGAAAGTGGGTGACATATTGTGCATCCATGGGGACAGAAGAATTCTCACAGAGGAGTTGCTGATAACCTTTCCTAGGAGTATCTCTATTAAAAAAAAAATGCAAATATGATGGGATTATATTGATTAGGCTAATGACAGAGCTGATGAGTTGCAGTCTCCTTTAGGAGGTCATTCAGGGGGGTAGTGTACTGCTTAGCTAAATTATTCAGCAATCTGGAATTAGCCAGAGCCTTTTCTCTTTTTTCATTCTTTTTTCTTTTCTTTCCTTCCTTTTTTTTTCATTACAGCATACGCACAAACCTGTGCGTGTGATGGAGCTGATGACTGATGATGATGATAGCAATGATAATGGTTGCTTGATTTTTTTTTTTATGCTGCTATTCACTAGTCCTATGTGCTGAAGGCATACTGTATGAACTAAGAGTTCATCAGGAATTTCTGAGATGAACAATTCCTTTTATTTCATCTGAAAATAACTTTCATCTTCATGTCTGATTCCAGCTCCATCCCATAGAGAATTTCAAATAAAAAAGGAGATTTCATGTCTGGGGTAATTTTTGAAACAAGGCTTTAAAATAATTGACATTTGAGAAACAAGGGAAAACTCTTCTATATGTTGTACTGCCCTGTTTTAATCTACATCATTACTGATAAATCAAAAGAATTCTAACAAGAGAGTAACTATGTTCTACATATTACAGCAGGATCTACATATGGTTTTCATAATGGGACAATATAAAATGAAGCAGTTGTCCAGAAAATAAACAAAAAATTACACATTTAACATTGCTTTGATCACTGACACTTTGTGAGGGACAACACTGAGTATTCTGAATCCCAGATTCTCAGGGTTAGGATCAGAGATCTAGCTCTTGTCACTCATAAACCCTGTTTATGAACACAGGAACCTGCAGAGATAGATATTGATTTTTAAAACATGCATCAGATTCCACAATCAACTACAACTGATTGGTTGGTCTTTGGTCTCTAGCACACAGATTTTCCACTTGCACAAGGTATTTATTTTCCATTTCAATCTTTAATCGTAGACAATAAAGGATAGAAAATACAAGAGTACTGTGTATCTACTGAGTAATCATGTGTCATAAAATATTGTAAATTAAAATATAATATGCTGAGTTGACCTTGAAATGAAGAACAGCAGAGAAGAATCAGCAGGACCATTCTCTTTTCACACAAAAAGGGAAAGGAACTTCAGGTCATTCCTACTTTATTGGCCACTAGCTGTTATCCTGGAGGTGTTGTGCTTGAGAGATTTTATCAACAATACTTTGTGATTATTACTGGGCAATCCAGAGAACCACATTACTATTGGCCTCAGAGGAATTTTTCCACATGTCTTCCCAGCCGGGGGCTAAATAGCTATAAGAGAAGTTATGGAGGAAAGCTAATTAGAAAAGGGAAAGGATGATGGAATTGAGTATAAAAATAATAATAAAAAAATCTATTATTTTCAAAGTTTTAATGGTATATGTCCTTGTGTGTATTTCTACCTTCTTTCCTCTGATGCCCTATGACATTCTCACATTTTGAGTTACATTGCCTATTCAATCAGACAGCAAGCTTGGAGGAATATTATGTCATCAATTTTTTTTTTAAAGAGTGAAACATAATATAACTTTTTCATGAAGGTCATTCCTGTAAGTCAAAAAAATGGAGAAATATAGTATATGCATGTATTAAGGATGCCCCAGGTGCGATAAATCATAGCATTCAATATATATGTGACTGGAATCTGTCCTGGTTAGATATAGTACATGGGGTGTTATATGAAAGTTTGTGTCTTCATGGAAGGTCTTTCACATATCTTGTTTCCCTGAAAATTAGACTGTGGAAGAAACTGATTGATTGATTTTTAGGGTTTTTTATGAGGTCTTTTGGGGTTTATAATTTGTTAATAATGTAGTATAAAATTTGGGTTAAGTTTGGGGATATTTTTGTTTGTTTGTGGGATTTTTTGTTTTGTTTTTGTTTTCCTTTTGGTTTTGGTTTTGTTATTTAGTTTTGTTGGGGTATTTAAATTTTATTTTATTTTTTATTTTGAGCAGTGGGTATCACTATAAATTTCAGCAGTTTTTCAGTAACTTCTGGCAGGTTCCTTTATTATAGAGGACTCGCCAGGATTCCACAACCATTTCAATATAGCTCACATTTTCTGATAAGACTACCTAGTTTGATTCTCTTGGATGCAATTATCTTAAACATATGCAGTTCAGGAAACCACAGAAGAATTAATCATCTAAGTCTGTCTTTATACTCAAAAAAAAATCACTTTTAAGACAAAATTCATTTGACTTGTTCTACAAGTTTATGTCTAGATAAGGTTATTTTATTTTCCCTGAGAATGACTGCTTACTGCCATTCATTAGTTTATATGGGTCAAACTGTTTTGGTGTACTTTGAGGATCTGAATTGATGATTCCAGTGTTGTAGATGTCTATATTTGATCATGTGTGACCAGTTCTTGAAGTCTAAATAATTTCAACGTTATTTTCTCAGGGGGAAATCAGTGAACAGAAAACTGCATTAGCTTTCCCGTGATTTTTAGGTAGCTAGACCTTCAAAACTTGTATCCTTTACCTTTGCTCATGCTTTTAAAAGTATTTTTTTTCATCTATAAGCTCCTCAAATTGGAAGTAATTTCCAAAGTTCTGTATAGTGCAGAACCTGTCAGTTATGAACAGGGCTTAGTACAACTGTTAAGACACTGTTAAGATACACTGAACATTATCTTGGTGAGCTAAGCAAAATAGTGAATCCCTGTTTCCTTTAGATCTTGCTCCTCTGATGGCTGCTGGAAAAATCTGTGTACCTTGAGGGTGAGACAATTATTTATTTTTTTATGAATAGTGGTTAACAGTGGTTTCTTGGTTAACTAGATTTTGTTCAAATAACTGTTACTGAGTTTTCTTATGATACATCTAAAAGACTTTTCTAGCAAGAACACTTGTCTTATTTGCAATTCATAGTGAGACTGGCGTATGCAGTTTATACATTTTAATTTTTTTAAAGCAAACTGTTTAGTTGATGTGCAAATCTGTAGTATGAAAGTGACTAAAGTAACGTTTTCAAATTTTCTAAAATTCTCTTATTCATTTGCTGTCTGCTGTGATAAAACTCAAGGAAGTAAATACTTAATAAAATGACTGGCAGGCAATATAATGCAAGTTGTTAGTAGCTGTGCTAGTTCTGTAGCACACACTTCAGTTCAGCCTAAACCCTATATCTGTGGAGAATGATAATTATAGAAGAATAAATATGAGATATTTAAAAGTCCAGTTCACTGTCATTTAACAGACATATTGCTGTACATTATTTATTTTTAATTCTTTCCTTTTCCCAAAAGCTCCTCTTCACTTTCTGTGTAAAATACATTGTGTTAACTTTAAGTGCTATGATGTGATTAATTTCCTGAAGTTTAAACTCTGAAGTTTGCCTCCCTTTCTTAGCTGTCTGTAGGGTTGCATTTAAATGAGATATCTATAATTTATAGCTTTTACTTCATAAATAAGTTCTTCTGCTGCTGTAACTACGTATGTGTGTGATATTTTTAAAAGACAGAAAACCCATTCCAAAAAATGAGTGAAAACACTAAAACACTTCTTTTGTTTACTGATTTCTTTCCCAAATGAAGATAAAATTATAAGCTTTACCACATATACTTTTCCTTAAAACTTAATTTAAACTCAAAGATTTGGTAAGAGTTATACCAGTAGCCAGGGAAGTAGCATATTTCTAAGATAATACAAAATTCCATGCAAATATTTCTATGTGTATTTACACAGGTGTCTTTGTGCGTATAGACAACAGGTGAAAATGCCTTTCCCTGTGGACTGTTAGGCCACTTGGATACAGACTGTCAGGAAATTTGAGGACATTTTAGAAAATTTAGAGGAAATAAATTTTCTTTTTTTAAATTTTTTATTCCTTTTATTATATTAAAAAAAAAAAAAAATCTAATAAAAATTTTCCTTCCACAAAACCCTTGTGAGAACTTCAGTGGTTTTGTGAAAGCCCTGTATTGAGATTTAAACATTATTTCTCAGCCACTTTACTTTGGTAGAAGACCACTTCAAAACTAAAGGAACTAGTCTCATACAAATACCAGATGACTTTTGTAGCTCAAACTGGTGGTGAACGAGGGATCTTTTGTACTTACAAAGTACTGACATCTCAGTGCTGAGCATAGAACAGGTCTCTTTCTCTCCATTTCTTATTTCTATCCCCTGTTGGGCCATTGCTCTGTTTTCCCATAGTTGACCTTCCTATGAACTAATCAGAAGAAGTAACTGGAAGAGAAAAAATGGTAGTTGCTTCTGTATGGCTTTGGACAATTTCCTTCAATCAGTCCACATTTCTATTCCCCATTCAAAAAAAAAAAAGAAAAAAAAAAGTGCAGCAGCAGGGTAATTTTTTGCTATGTAATCTCATAAAAAGTATACTGAGATCACACTGAATAGTGGAATTATTAAACTGAACTGTACTATTCTGTTGATGGATCTGTGTGCAATTTTCAGAAGCAGACAATTTAGTAACACATCTTTAATCTATATGTGTATATTTAGAGAGAGAAAACTGAGCTTTATTTTTTCTCTTAAGAAAATAATGTTTCTAAACCTGACTCTTCTAGTGATGTGAAATTTTGAAATCTATTAAAAAAGCCACTTTATGAAATAAGTAATTTTATTTAGTGTCCATAACCTTTTTTCAGACTGCTGTGATGAATTTCTCAGTGTGGTAAACACCCAGATGCATTTATGATGCCCAGAGTAAGTGATACCATCATGTAGCTCATACCAATAAAATATTACTTAAGGTATAATAAATCAGAAAAAAATTACCTGTCTGGTATTCAAAGGTTAGGAGCAATAGAATTGTAATACAAAGTCATTGACAAAAGGATAAAATCAGTACTGCAATCATGCTGTAATTATCCAGTTCTAGACTTCTTATATATGAAAAATGGGTTGTAACAGTTTAATGAAACAGTGATAATAATTGTAAGCTCATATATTCAGATTTATCTTTTCTAGGAGGGCAAAGGAACAAAATTAACAAGTGACGAGAAGCCACCTTATGTTACTGTATCAGAAAAGATCTGTCATGATGTCTAAATCCATATGTTGTAATCAGAATAAAAACATCAGTATGCAATGTATAGTAAAAATGACTTAATTATTTTCTTTCTTCATGACATCTTGAGAGTTATTAGTAGCATTTAAACATAGGCAACTGACATGGGAATTTCTGATCAGAACCAGTTACCTTCAATAAGGTTTGTGATCTGGATCAACCTTCAGAAGAGTTTCTCCCTTTTTCTTACATTCTGTTTCTCCTTCTCTCTTTCTCTTTGTCCTTTCTTATTTTTCTTTATTTCTTCCTCTGCCCCTCTCCCACTTCCTCCCTAGGTAATATAAAGCACCAAGAGGACTTCTAAATTACTCTTAGAGTAGCATAATATTACTATTCCCGTTTTAATGCAAAATTAGAAAGTGTATGTTTAGATTAATCGCACTAATTAGAGTAAAATACTTCACAAGACACAAATGTATTCTTCATGCAAATAAAAGAGTTAAGTACCTCTGATTACCATGACATAATCAGAGAAAATTTAGCTCTCTCTCTCCAGCACAAAGTATCTTTTTGATGAATCATGAGTCTCTTTGGTTATGTGGAGAGTTGGACCAAAACCAAACAAAATGATGCTATCTCATTGAAGTTTAAGATAGGGCAAAATTCAATACTCCAAAATATTCTAATTTGTACCTATATCTGAAATGTGTAAACTAATATCCATGAAGAAGAACCTGCAAATTAGTTCATCAAAAGTCTAGAGACCTATTATATGGGAGCTCCCAAAAATGATTTTTGAAGTCATAAAAGCCCTTAAATGTAATGTAAATTTATTGTAAATACTTTCTGGTTGATCTTGCAGTCTTTTGGCAGGCAAAATTCTCCTTGATGCCAATGGGAGTTTTGCCATTATCAGAATTTCAAAGATGAAATCTTCTACAAACAGCCTAGTGGTCTAAAATATTACCTTTTATTATCTCCATGAGAACTATATTCCTTAAAAAATTCATAATAGTGAATAAATTTGATCTTGACTTGTGGCTCTGAGAAAATTAATGCAAATATAAAACCATATCTAAATCTTACTTATTTTTATAAGTGAGGAACTAAGTGCAACTTTTGTGCCTTGCTGATTTGCTGTCTGCCACATGCCTGCCCAGTTGTCTGCCAGTATGTGGGTGCATTTGATTCTGTGGGAGAAATGGCTCTGTACATATCTGGTTGGGAATATGGAATATCCTGAAGATAACTAAGATAATTTTACTTCTTAATACAATGACCAATTTTATTTGTATTAGGATAATACAACTACTCTGAAATCTGTAGCCAGCCCTGTGTGATGCACAAAAGACTGTCACAAGGACTTTTCTCTCCTATGATGAGGGGCTGGGAGAGTTGGGGCTGCTCAAAAAAAGGTTTTGGAGACATCTTTTAGCAGTACTTAAAGGAGGCTATAAGGATGCTGGAGAGCATGTAGTGATATGACAAGGGGAATGACCTTAAGTTAAACAGGGTAGGTTTACATTAGGTATTATGAAGAAATTCTTAACTCTAACAGTGGTGACCCATGGGAGTGTTGGCCAGAAAGGTTGTGGCTTCCCCATTCCTACAGGTGTTCAAGACTAGGCTGGATGGGGCTTTGAGTAACCTGGTCTAGCAGGTGGTGTCCCTGCAGGAGGCAGGAACTTTAGAAATACATGATCCTTAAGGTCCCTTCTGAACTAAACCATTCTGTGACTTTTGTTTCATATAAAAACTTGCCAAAAACCTTGTCTTAGGCAGTATCTTCAAACCAACAAGGCACAGAAAAACAACCATTGTCCTATTATTTTCTATTCAGCTTATATGTAATAAAAATTATTTTTTTATTCAGTGTTAGTATAGCTATGCTTGTTAAACAACAAGACATCAAACTGGGTAAAAAGCTTGCCAATGTAGTGTATAATGATAAACATCTGAAGTATTCACAGTAACCATCCTATTGCACATCAATCTCCCTGTGCTTCATTTCCTAGTCACTTCAAATACTATCACGCAGGACACTTCTCCACAAAACCTCATTTCCCAGTGCTGTGTAGTTACTGTGAAATGAGCCACTTCCCCTCAAAAATGAGTGGAAGGTTGTCAGAATGCAGTTAGGTACCTACCAGTGCTGTGCATACCATAATAAAGTCTTTACAGACAGCAAAAGTATAGTCTGCTGAACTGTGTTCCGATCAGTCCTATAACTCACTGAGGGTGTCTGGACCAGATCAGTTCTTGCGAGGTAAATTCCAAGAGAAAACCAAGTGTATTAGAAACTATTAGAAACTATTCTGGTGTCTCAAAAGACGTTTCTTCCTAGACCAGCTCCAAATTAAAATTCCATTTTGGTTCTGACATAGCAAGTTTTTTTCTTCTGGGTAATATGCAGGAAGGAAAAAAAAACAAAAAAAAAAAACAAAAAAAAAAAAAAAAAAAACAAAAAAAAAAAAAAAAAAAAAAAAAAAAAAAAAAAAAAAAAAAAAAAAAACCACAAAAAAAAACCCTCTAAAAGCTATAGTTATTGGGAGTGGAATATTAAGGATATCTACCATAACATATGTCTGAATGTCTCAGCACTCTTGCCAAATGCTATTGTTTGATGATTATATATTATCAGTAATATTACAATTATATTATATTGAACCAAATTTACTTGTATTAACAAATAAAAAACCTGTGCTGATTTTTGCCCATTCCATCATTGCAATATGCTAATTCAGCATCATTTGAATTTGATAAAATTTTATCCTGCTTGTACTGCAGATGAAAATGTATGCATTACATACACTTATATTAAATTACATTACTTCCACAAATTAGTAAGGTATTTTGACGATCTCTGTGGAAAACTTACATTGATTTTGTCTGTGATTTCAAATGTATTCTAAAAGTCAATGAGCAGTGAAAGGATAACACAAGTTATTTGAATCTCCAGAGTCCCTTTAATTGGTTGCTTCTTCTGGCTGACATCCTTGGTTGTTTAACACACAGGAAGCTGAAACCAAAATATTGACCAAAACCTTTTCACATGCATTTTATAGTGGAACTGAATATAAGGTTGTCAGTCTCTTGGAATAAGTCACTTCTCAAAGGCAACTGTTCACTGTAGAGGAGACAGAGGGCAATCTGACTTCAGGGGTACTGTCAGCAAAGTGGGTTTGTGCATTTTGTAGCATTCTGAGTGAACCTTCAGAACCACCAAAGGTCTGTTCTGTTGCCTGCATTATTTGGAATTTTCAATTAAGATGTAACACGTGTAGGTTATGGTAGCATAATCAAAACAAGGTATCAAGTATATTTTAGAAATTACAGTTTGGGTGCCAAGTTCAGGAAAAAGGTGTTTGCTCAGCTCTGTCCAGAAAAACATTGAAATTCTTCCCACTGCTCTGTTAGTGTTTCATATCTACTGTTCCTTCCCATCACCCTACCTAAAGAACTTTCCCATGTGAATACTAAGCTGTGAAATCTTCAGATTCTCTGACTTATGGTAATGCTTTTGGAACTGTTTACTATACAGTCCTAAGCTCTGATCCCAGAACTCTACAATGAATTCCATTATTTCTAAGATATATGTACTTATTTATCTCTGTTCCAGCAAAAAATACTTGCTACAGCTTTTGCAAATATTTCTCAAGTTCTAGAAGGAATATGTTTATTGATTTTACTTTCTTTTAATGAGTATTCACAAGAAACACAAAGAGCTTAAACTAGCCTGCTTCAGCAGAAATTCAATTCCCAGCCGTAGAAAAGATGTTTTATCCATAAAATTCACAAGAGGTAAGACAGAAGTAAAAACAGTTGTTTTATTTTTCCATTTGTATTCAAATCCTATTTGTTTAAATTACTTCATTGTAGTGCCTGATCTTTTAACTTTCAATATGCCTCTGTATATACAAATGTACACATAAACATCTTCCTAAAAAAATCTGTCTCTGAATATATGTACTGATGTCTGTATGCACTTGTACATGGTTATACATATTGGTAAATCCATGTATGTTTCTGTGTTTGTATACCCATATGTACATAAATATTTTTACAGCTTGTTGAAAGCTGGTAATGTGTCTTTGATAAAGGAATGCTAGACATTGATTTTCCTCATATCTAATTTCTTGAAATCTACATTCAAAACTAGAAAGCCTGCAAAATCACCTTGAAAATTCTGCATTTCAGCAAAAGAAATCTTCTATCACCTAAGACTTAGCATTTCTCTCCTTGTGCTCCAAGAGGTTCCTTTCAGATCATTTCTCCAGCCTGTTGAGGTTCCTCTGGATGGCAGCACAGACTTCTGGCATATCAACCACTCCTCTGGGCATTGTTTGCTCAGAAAACTTGTTAAGGTGTGCTCTGCACCATCATTCAGATCATTAATGAAGATGTTAAGCAGCTTTGAACCCACTACTGATCCTGGGGTACACAATTAGTGACTGGTCTCTTTGTACCACTGCCCACTGAACTGAGTCATTCAGTCTGTTTTCAGCCTACCCTACTTTCTTCTCCTCCAGCCTATACATCAACAGCCTCTATCAAGAACTTTTGTGACACAGAGTCCAAAGTTTTACTGACATCAAGGTAGAAAATATTCATTTCTTTCACCTCCTCTACCAAGTCTGAATCAACATGACTCAATCAAGACTTGTTCAGCACCCACAATCTCCATACTTCACAATTTTTACTTATTTTTCAAAATAAAAATAGAATTTTTAATTGTTAAGTAGTTATATCAAAATCCAACATTTGAGCCTTTTATCTCAAATACTTCCCTGATCCTCATCCCATGTGTATAAAGAGAAAAATGTGAAGAATAATCTCTCTTTCCTCTAATTCTTTATCTAGCCTATAGGTTGCTTGTATTGATTTGCTGGGTTTCATTGTTTGCTTGTTTTTTTGTTTTCTTTTCTTGGGTTAGAGAAGGAGGCTGGAGGCTACTTGCCTTTTTGTGGCTATATGAAATTTAAATGTGTATATACAAAGCCTAAAGGAAAGCTACAGAGTAGCAATTACTTCTGCATTACTTATACAAATACTTGCATGCATGACAGTAACTCTTCTTCACAGTTAGATGTCCAGATACTGTCAGATATTTCACATGATCTTTATTCCATTGGTCAAGAGTTTCAGAGCCTCACTCGAATGCTATGCCTTGGGAGGTCAGAATCATGCAGAGAAAGACAATTTTTCTGCCAGTTAGTGCCAATACTGTAGAGAGGCTTAATACTAGAGGAGAATCCTTGATTTGGTCTCTGAATTTCATGAGGAGATAATGGACCACTGGGGTGATGTGCTCATCATGACCTCTGCTGCTAAGCAGATGAGCTTACATGGCCTATAATACCTGGAGACTTTCTTAGGTTGCTCTGTGCATGATTCAGGGCAGCAGCTTGAAGCTGGGTTTCTGTCTCAGTGTAAACATCCCACTGCATTATATATATATATATATATATATATATATATAAAGAGGAATCTTTTAAGTTTGATAGCTAAGTATTCAAAAATTTTACATGAAAAATATGAAGTGGAAGGCCTATAATAAATCATCTGGTTTAGATTAGCCAGAAAATCAAAATGAAAATATTTCAGTAAATTCCAGTTATGTTTTCCAATCTTCAAGTTAAAATTGCTGTCATGGACTGGACCTAACAAGGATATAAGGATCTTAATGTCTGCCTTCTTATTATCCATACAACAGATCACAACAAAACACACTCCTAGAAAGTCAGGTTGTTGGAGGATGGCAATCCAAATAACCTATTCCCAGAATGCTTTTGTTCCTTACATTACACTTTCCTTCACTACGATCTCTCTATAAGGCCCTAGAGATAAAAACTCATCTTCTCTTGTTAACTAATCTAATTCTATCAATGCAATCAAGCCTTTCTCCCCATAAATATTATCTTAGAAAGAATTCTTCCACTATGTAGTGCTATTTCTGTGATTTCCTGTGTTCAATCCCCATGTTCTACTGGTCTTGACAGTCCTTGGTCTACATATTTGGTTAATTTATAAAATGGAAGGCAAATCTCTTATCAAAAGTTTTAAATCAAATATAGGTTTGAATAGAAAATTAAATGTACTCCTGGAATGACAAAATCTCATTCTTCTACAGATTTTGGAACATATACTTTTTCAATGGTATTTACATGAGTATTGACAAGTTCATATCAGGCAGCACGTAACTCCTGAAAAAGATTTTTTTCTTCTGAAATACAAATAATACATTAGAAAATTACACAAGAGTCTGTAAACCTTAAGAGGGAAGACACTTGACAAGAAAACAACTTAATTACATATCAAAACTAATTAAGATACACCTTTCAAGATTTTCAGGATTTTTTTAATAAGAAATTTTGTTCTATGGGCTTATTCCACTGTGGCAGCTGTCTGTAATGCTACTTTATCTCCCAAGCGAAATGCAGTGAACAAGCAGCTCAGGGAGCGATAAAATCATCCCAGACACAAGAGATTACTTTTAGATGATTACCCTGCAGACTCATTTGCTTATACTCTGAAATGATCTGTTGTGAGGAGGTTTTTTGGTTGGTTGTGGTACGTTGGGGGGTTTTTTGTTGTTTTTTGTTTGTTTTTGTTTTTGTTTTCTTTTGGGTTATTTTTGGGGTTTTTTTGTTGTTTGTTTGTTTGTTTGTTTGTTTTAATTTACTGGTACAAATAAGATTCACATTATGATTTAAATTTGGGGAAAGTTTTGCTTGACTCATTTTTTTACTTTGTTCAGGACCAAGAATTGAAATTGTTCTTTGTAGCTTCTTCCTTCAAAGCATTTCTCTGTCACCACAAAGGATTCTGTACTGCAGTGATGCACAGGTGAGTCTGAATGAATTCCCTTTTCAAACAGCAATTAATTATTCTCCCTTTTTTTTGTAGAATCATAGATTCATTTAGGTAGGAAAAGACCATTAAGATCATTGAGTCCAGCTATTATCCTAGCACTGACAAATTCACCACTAAACCATGTCTCTAAACACCATATCCTCACATACTTAAAATATCTCAGGGGACGGTCACTCAAGCACTTCCTGTTCTAGTGCTTCATAACCCTTACAAGTAAGAAATGTTTCCTAATATCCAATCTAAACCTCCCCTGGCACAACTCGAGGCCATTTCCACTTGTGTGGGAGAAAAGATTGACCCTCATCTCACCACAGTCTCCTTTCAGGTAGGTACGGAGAGCCACAAAGTTTCCCCCTTAGCCTCCTTTTCTCCAGACTAAACAATCCCAGCTCACTCAGTAGCTCCTCATCAGATTTGTACTGAAGACCTTTCACCAGTTCCATTGCCCTTCTCTGGATGTGCTCCAGCACCTCAATGCCTTTTCTGTACTAAGGAGCCCACAACTGCGCACAGGATTTGAACTGCAGCCTCACCAGTGCCGAATGCAGAGGTCAAATCTCTTCCTTAGTCCTGCTGGCCTCACTATTTTTTATACAACTCAACTTCTTATACTACTCACAAGTAGTATAGGATCAGGTGCCAAGAATAAAACATAGTCCCCATATAATGAGTTACTAGTTCTTATAAATTTTATTTATTTATTCATTAATACAGTGGTTTTTTTCTCTAAGTTCCAGTAAAGTTGTGTTGTCCTTTTCACTCAGTAGATGCCTTAAGCATTGTATCAAAGCAATACAGTTGCTATGACACAACAAATATTCAAACTGAGCAAGGGAATGGAAAAAGTCACAGACACTTTTGAAGGATAGTGACTTTCAAGCTCTGTTGTTTGCTTCATTCAGAGAAGAGTCAGAACATGCCGCTGGCTGGTAGAGATATGTGTGATGGATTCCCTGATCCCTACTTCAGCTTCTTGACACATGCAGCTGCTGCTGATAGAGGCCCCTGAAAGGAGATCCCTTAAAATGTACTCAAGTATTTCCACTAAATAAAACAACCAATTGGATGTACTCTTATACCTTGAAATATATCAAGCCTGCAGAAATATTGATTCCTGGAATGTGATAATAAGTGGAACACCTAGAGGTCAGTTCTGTTGCAGAAAGGAAAAGGAAAAACTTCCCAGGCTGCTGCTCCAGTATAGGCTCCCATAGATCCTGCTGTCATATCAACCAGCACATGCACATGATTTTCATTTTACAAGATATGGCAGTAGTTGTCTAGTCAAGCAATTCAGTTCATCCTCTAGTAAAAGTAATGAATGGAGTTAAGAGAGCTAAATACAGGCATTTAGTTTATTGGTTTGTGGAGATGTTTCATGTTATGCAACATTAAAAACTCAATTCAGAGCAATAACTGAAGGAAAGTTTACAAATTGTTGAAGTAAGCAAAAAGGAAAGAAACTTTCATTCTCTTATTTTTCAGTATTGTATAAATCCTCACAGCAGGGGAAATAAATGAAGAATATGTAAACCTGATGAAGAATATGTAACACTTCATGTAGAATGAAGCACTCCTTTTTTTCTGTATTTACTTCATACATATATTCATGCTAAAATCATCTGATGCCACTATGCACAATGTCCTTGTACATTATAATGCATGGGCCGAAATTGGTGGTTCTTAATTGAGTGGAACTACCACTGAAAACAACAGGATTTCATTTCATTAAGGACTGCAAAATATGTCCCCCTTGTGTGCACTTCTTTGTTCATGGTTAGTCACACACTAAGTCATGCAAAAGCTCTTTTTAATTACATTTTGGTGACGTAATTGGTTGGAACAATCAATACCTTGTTTGATTCCTGAAGGTGAGACTTCCCAAATGAGACCACTGTCATGCTTATTCTAAAATATAAAAGCTTTAGAAAACTTTTCAATAAATAATTATTATTTACTATTACTCTCATTCAAATAAATAGAAAATGATACAATTTTGATACTTTTTTGAGCCTGTCAAAATTCTCAAAATACCGGAAATACGTAATGACTCATTCCTTACTTTTAGTATAATTCAACCAAAAATTTTAGATTCCTTAAGTAAACTAGATACATCACAGAAAAGTTGCACCTAGAACCTTGTTAAGTATACATGTTCAACAAATAGGCAGACAATTTTAACGAAGGGATTTCTTTTTTTGGTCAATTCAGCAGAGAAAGAGAGTAGTACAATCAGAAAAAAAGTGTCTGAGAAGAATCCATGACAACCCCAATGTGAAAAGATATTTGAGAAAAAGCATTTTGATTAATTTTTTTAACTGTGGCAAAAAAAATCCACTTGACTTCATTATTAACTTATTTTCCTAACAGAAACAACCTCAACATCCTGAATTAACTAAGCATTTGGGTCAAAAGAGTCAATAACATATAAAACTTAAATAATTTTGAAAGGCAGTAAATTGAGAAAAAGCAGTGAAAGCATCAATGTTATTTATCCATCCTTTTATTCTCAATCTATTTAAAATGCCAACTGCAAGATTAATAATTTAATCCAACTCATGCTGGGGTATAAAATCTTCTATTTTAACCTGTTTGCTTTTCTCAGACTGAAGTCTGGTCTCACATAAGTTGACTGATACAGATCACTATGACTTTAAGGTAGAAAAGGAAGGAGAAAGTGGGGGAGAGGTTTGTGCTCCTTTTAACCCATATTCCTCTCACATTTCTTACTAACAAAATTCTTACTGAGACGAAACTTAAAGCAGTTATCTGAAGAGCCCATGTCTCTGCCATCACCCTAGGTACTGTATTGGATAAATTCAGTGCACAAAGAAGGGTACTAACAATTTTATGTACAGTGAGCTTCTTTTCTAGATGCCTACAAAGCTTTTCAAACTGAGCATATTTGACTACTGAAAGTGGAAAATTCTTGAAAATCTAATAAAGAGGAGTTGAAATCATTTTTGAGTGGCAATCAATTTTCTGATGTGTAAATTATTTACTGTACTTAATGACTTGTGGATTGTGTTAAACAATAACCATATGGTCCAGTAGAATGTCTTTTGTGTCTTTTGTAATGCATGTTTGTAGACATAGAGTAATAAAATATGCTTCCAAAACTATATTTCACTCCTCTCCCATGCAGCTACTTAAGAAAAGTCTTATAAGAGTAGGAAGATGTGGAAAATTATAAAACTGCTTTTGAAAATGGCGTATCCATTACTGATGGCACTGATTTTTTGCACACAGCAGGATTTATGGAGCACTGTGGTTTGAAACAATAAATATAATGAATAAATAACAAAATCTTTCCTACCTCCCACACATCCTTAATGATAGTTGGTAAGTCTTGGCAAAGCATATGAAGGTTGAAATCTTGGCATTGGTATACTTGGTGAAGTAACATCCTCTGACCACAGCAGATACCATTTTTTCACTTTAAAAGCCTGTTTTTCTAGTATATTTAGAGGTAATTGCTCATGCAGGGTGTTCTTCCAGGGTTTTCCTCAAGACTGTTTCACTGTTTTAAATTCTGATGTTCTAATTCTAATATCCAGGGCAGTGAAGAGTGTCACTGAACTTTATCTGATGCTAAAGACAGTTAAGAGAGGCAGGATCAAAGTTTGATATGTATGCTACTCTTTGTTTTTTGCTGACCTCCCTTCTAATACTGGCAAGTAAAACTGTGTGCTTCAGTTTAATTAATTTTTGAAATGAGAAAGTCTAAAATCTCTGTCTGGGAGCTATAAGTTATTTGATTTCATAGCCAAAAATTTGGATTTGCATGGGAAAATTAACTGCACGGACATAAATTAAACTAAGCCCTATCCAGAAAGTAATTGGAATCTGCTTCAATTACATTAATTAGTAGGCTTAAAGAATACAGATCCATTGCCTAACTATGCAGTTCACCCACCATCAACTTCACAGGGAGCATGTGTATTAAAATGGTGCTCAGAAAATGTTCAAACTACCCTGTTTTACAGCAATTGAACAGATAATTTTTAGGAAACAGGCAGCCAAGATATAATGTGCCCATGTGATTGTACAACATGCAGATGGATGCCATTCTTTGAAGAGAAAGTTTGTGTTTAAAAAAGAAAACAAAACAAAACAGAAGTCAATACTGAATAGTATATGGAACATGTATATAGAGATGTGGGACCAGTAAATTGAGTTTGCTCTGCCAGAGCTCAGGAAAAGAGCCGTACTGAAAATCTACCAGGCAAGCCACTCTCAGTACCATTGGACTAAATTACAGCATATTATCTTGGGCTCAGCACAGCAGCAACTGAAATTACAACAAGAGGTCCCATGGGGTTTTGATACAATGAACTCTTCTCTGCTCTTAACACTCCAGCCAGTACTGCCCCATGATAATCACTCACAGGCAGAGAGGGTCTCCAGGATTCACTAGAGTGCCTTAAAGCAATGTAAAATATGGTTTATGCCACACTCTCCTTATTCTACAGATGCAGAAGGTACTCTTTATGGTCAAGGTGAGGAGAAGCCTTCTGGGCTGAGGGAGGGCAGTACCGTATTAGCATCTTATGCTGACATTAAGGAATGTTAAACAGCCTTAAAGGCCAGTTTTGTCTCATCTAACTTGCATCTCCAAAGTGGAAGGCCTAGACTAAAGAAAAAGCAACCCACAGAGCTCAACTTACTCCAGGTACCTTGACATATTTAATAGGGTGTGATGAATAATTGGAATAATGTCTCTAAATCCACTTCTTATACATAATTAATGTGATCCCTTGGATCCATTTAGTGTAGGTGTGGGACACAAGCTCTAGAGTGTCTGAGGAACTAGTCCAACCTTCAACCTTCCTCAAGAACAGGGAAAAGGTAAAAGCATCATACTTGTCATCTTTCTGTAGAGATACACATCTTTGCACCTCGGTAATGTGCCCTGGGTGTTTAAATTTGGTATACTGTCTTTTACACACACTGTGAAACCTCTCTAAATGTCACGTTAGGACTTGTCAGCAAAACCTCTGAGCAAGGTTCATTGCTCTGTAATTTTTATTAACTTCAGAATCTTGAAAGATTGAAAGATAAAGAGCTGTTGGTCTCAGCTTTCTATGTGAGAAAATACCTCAGGATTTACTTTTTTAAAATGAATTTGCTGTAGAAAATGAGTCAGGAGTTGACTTCCATATTGAATCAGACAGCAGACAGAATCCCTAGGAGGAGGAAGAAAAAAGCTTTAGTATATATCTATTTAACCTAATTGCATCTGTTATTGTCATTCTCAAAATTTAGGGCTGGACTGTAATTGAATTTATTCTTAAATATAAGACATAAAATGCCAATGAGTTCTCCTAAATTATCCTGATATAATACCAATAACTATAAATGACAACAAAATCAGTCTCTAAGTATATCAGTTGCAAATTATGTGACAATGTGTAAGCAGACCTGTGTATACTTGTCAGACAAGCTTTAAATCTCTTTCACAACCTTCCTGTCTTGTCCTGTATCCCACTAACCAATACCCTCTAGAATTTTTAAAAATGTAGAAACACCATGAAACAGCTGCCACCAAACAGTTATTTCAAGGCTGGTCTAAAAGGTGGTTATTTTTATTTTATTTTAAAGACTTCTCCACATGACAGATATTGAGAAGCTAATATGATGGGTATTGAAATATAAAAATCAACAGTAGTTGCTACAATTTGACTATAGGTTCAAACTGTGAAGCAGTGTGTCTGCATCCTTGCATTCTGAAAAATCATAGAATAGTTCCACAACTGATGGAGTAGAAGTTCCCTTAATTGCCTCCACAGTGGTCTTACTTCCCTAACTGCCAAACATTTGAATCTTCCAGTAGATTTGATACCTACTGGACTGGATGAATGTCTGGCAAGAAGTTATGCATTATTTATCATAAATCATTAATTTTTATTTCAAAATCAGTTGAACAAACATTGCTTAGTGGTAAGGACAGTTTATTTTTTTCTTTTAAAAAGGGATGGGAAATATAAGGTGGCCACTCACTGAACTATTGCTAGTCTCACTCTTGACCAATGCGTCCCACACAGCAGAATGAACAAGTAAGGCAGGTGCTTTGAAATGAGCTTGATACACCTATGATTTTAGTAAAATCTAAGGATGCAAATGTGACAGACCCAGGTGAACCTTTGTGAAGAACTGGGGCCCAAGTTGCCCTTTAGCAAAGTTCTTACTATCAGGGACGCCATGAATGCTCTCCTTTTTTCAGGCTTTTGCAGAAGGGAAGATGCTGCTGATGCTTAAAAATTTTAGCTTGTTCTGGGGGCCATATTTCTGCTGACCAAGAAAGAAGCAAGCACAGACACACCAGAAGAGAATTTGATGTTTCTCTTTTATATGTTTTCCCACTTATCTTCTTATCTTCCTGTAATAATTGTTTCAGTATAAGGCTGTTGCAAAGTATTTTTCCACAAAGCATTAATTTTTGCAGAGGAGGGGTACAAGAAGTGTTTTACTTTTTGTTTGTTTGTTAGTTTTTCCCTGTGCTTAATGAATCATAAATAATTTTAATTAAATTCATGGGAAAGCAATACCTCTGTACAGCAGGTGTTCTTTCTTGAAGATAATATAACAAGCAAAAAAAAATTAAGAAAATAAAGTCATAAGCACTTTTCTAGATATAGTTTCCAGTATAAGTTCTACTCTCAGTTGTCAGATTTGCTTAAGTCTGGTGTTAATTCTATATGGCATAGTATTCTTGCATTCAGCATTCAAGTACCTCTGGAGCTCAGTCCTTGTACAACTCAAAAAAATATGAAAAAATTTGAACTGTGTTTTCAACTACTTTTTAAACAGTATATGACAAGAATCTGGGTACTTTTGGACAGTTCACATTAAGAAAAAACGTAAACAGAGATGTCATACTCACAAAATGTAGCTGGAAAGCACAACTGCAGAGGAATATTAGAACATACACTCCAGTTGCCTAGAAAGTGACTTGTTAATGTAAGTATCAATAGCCTCATTAATGCTTGCTGAGATAACTCCTTCTCACTCCCCCTCCTTTTCTTTTATTATATGAACCTTCTATTTCAGATTGAATTTATTTAGATCTAGTTTATACACATTTGTTTCTTTTGGCAATAGTGCTTTACTTATCTGCTTCTTGTAGCTTTATACTTTACTTCATTTCTGTTTCTGTAAGGAATTATACCAGTCTTCAAATTTCTTAAAAACATTTCTTGATTATGGTTAAATGTCTGTTTCTCTATCACTTTAATGCTTCTTTTCCACACCTGATTAGTCTGGTCATCTTGTATGTGGATGAGCAGCACGGTGTCCAGAATTTCAGATAAGATTATATCAGTGCTCTGAACAACACTACCCAAATTTCTTATTCTTTGCTAAAAGCACCTCTTCTGATTGTAATTTCTTTTTCATAGTGACATTATATTAGAGAAATATAATAATCTTGCAGCCAATTAGCACATATCATCTTTCTTCTCCACTATTCTTAATAACAGAGAAGGTTTAAACTTTTGCAGAAATGCTTATTAATTGTCACTATCCATAATTAAACTTCATCTCTTCATCTTCTTTTGTCCTCACATGTAGTACTCATGTAATTTTAAGGTCAAGCCAAGAATATGTTTAATCTTAAA
>VXBN01005697.1:313783-358534 GCA_013397395.1 Sinosuthora webbiana | reverse complement strand
AATAGAATAGAATAGAATATCTTTAATATATTATGCACGTGTTATATATACTATATTATAATTTTATGTTATGATATTTATTTAATATAGATGTTATTTATTATTTATATTATTTGTTTTTATATTTATTTTATATACATTTTGTTACTAATTAGTTTTATTAATTATTACCGTAACTATTCATTTTTAGACCTTCTGTAGATCTGCTAACTTCAGCTTTCCCCCTGCAAATCAGGTACTGTCCAACTAAGTGAGTTGGATACCAGGTGGTAGGAGGGAAAACAGAATTATTTATTAAAAAAAACCAACCCAAATCCTACTTCATGGACAAAGCTCATCCCTTTTAAGTAGGTCAGAGCCGTTTCAGAAAGCGCAGCCACAGTCACACAGTGTTTAACAGGCCCTGTTAATGTTTCACACTTTCCCCTCCTTTCAAAACTTCCAATTCGGAGCCGGATGAGTCACTACAATACGGTTTTATTTTGTTTTGTTTTGTTTTCCTTCTGCAGTTCCCACATTGTCCCGGCATCTTGGCAGCAGCGCTGGTGACTCCAGGTCCCCCGAAGGAAGCGCCCCTGGACGGGTCCCTGGGATTAGGCAGGAAGCGGAGGTTTTAATGAAGCAGACTCCATTCTTCCAAGGGGTGAAGGGAGGTAAGGGAAGCTCCTGTTGCTTATGTGATTATTGCTAATTACTGTAATTGAACATCCTCATGACAGGAATATTTGGTGCCTGAGGTAAAGCTTGTTTGCTTCCATTCCTTTTTTTTTTTTTTCAACTGTCTCGTGGTGCCCTCTCGAGGTAGGAGAGCAGCTCCTTTTATTCCCTTTTTTACAGCTGCAGCTGCAACGCGAACTGGAAACACAGATGCTGGTGAAGGAGCTGAGAAATTGCTGTTTGCTGTGAAAAAACAAATGAAAGGTGCTATAAATCCGTGCAACATCAGTGGGGTTTTTTATTCCCATTTAAAAAAGCACACTGGTCACTTTGTTTCCATCTTTTCCATGAGATCCAGCACGTGAAAGGACACAAAAAGCACAGGGGATGCTTCTTTGCAGTGCTCTGAGGGCAAAAAGATGCATTTCCCTGGAGCACAAACCAGCAGATCATACAAGGTTAAAGGCTATTTCCATGAAGGAAGGGAATGCATTTCCCACAACGTGCTCCTGTGCCCTTGAGGCAAAGCACAAAATGCATCAGGAAATGCTGATGTGTTTGGATATTAAAGTGGATTAGGAAACTTGACACATGAGGAAGGCTGACCTTCAGGCTCAAGTTAAACACAGGGAATTGTGCTTGTGAGGGAGGTCTGTGGGTGAGGTGCTGGCTTCTCCAGGCTGGAGGAAGCCAAAAGCCTTGGATGTCATCACCACCTCACTGTAAAGGACTGCAAAATGTTGGTTTCTCTTTAAATGTGACTATTAGATGTGTGGTCTTGAAATATCTCTTTCCAGGTGGCAGCAGATTGTCCTTCCAAGAATGCTTCATCCTAAATTCATCAAGGAGCAAGGACTGGCAATACCTTGGGTTTGAAAAGGCAGTGAATTAATCAGCTTTGATTTGGACTGGGATAGAGTGGGTGCTGAGTGTTTGGGGCAAGGACATCAAGTTTGAGAGATGAGCAAACTGTGGTGCTGATTTATTAAAAAAAATCTTTTTCTAAATATCTGCTACTCGTAGATAACTTTTGATGGGGATAAAGGTAAACAGATGCTGAAAAACATGCTGGATCTGAAGGCATAAATCCTCTCCACAGAGCTGCAAATTGAAGACTCAAGGCTGTGGTTGTGTTGAAAAGGGACTTTTGGGCCCAACAAGGGGTAAGATGTTAATAAAACCTTTGTTCACTGTTAGAATAGGGAACAGCTAAATGTGGTTTGGGGTTTCTGCCAATTTAACACTGACTTAGTCCCATTGCCTCAAATGCCACTAAGAAACCTCTTAACATCTAATTAAAGGTAAAGAATGAAAAACAATTAATAGTCCTCATTTTAAATACTGGAGTTAAATCAAAATCTTTCATTTTTAAAACATCATTTATTTCCTTTCGTTTTTGCTAGGCCAGAGGCTTTGAAGAGAATTCACATTTTATGTGGCATTTACTTTCTTTTGGTGGGGAAAGAAAACCTTAGCTTAAATGGTCTAAAACTGGCACTGTCTTTAATATTAATGGAGTTTTTTTTTCTCTAAGGTGAAAGCTCAGGTGTTCTGGATCCCCCCCCAAACACATGCTACCCTGACTTATTTTATTATTTCCCTCCCTTTGGTCTGTTTGGCTCTGTCCATCTGTGGTTTCTCCCCCTGTTGTCATCAGCAGGAACCATGAGCAGCACGTTCAGATCTAGAACTGGACAGAATTGCTGTGGCAATTGAAATAGTAACAACAAAAAGCCATGGGAAAATAAGACAATATTAAATAATTATTTCCCCCTTTTTTATTTCTTCAGCAAAGAAGGGCAAAAGGGAGCTGGCTTCTGCCTGCACTTCTGCCTTTCACTGTGCTGTTAGGGAATCAGAGGCCACTCAAAACAAAATTTTGGAAACCCTATGAGTGAGTGTGAGGTGGTAGGAGGTGTTGGTTTAGGGGCATCTCCACGTGACATTATTGTATTATCTTGAGAACTGGGAAGAAATGAAGGAGAGAGGTGTCAGGTGTGCCTGGGTGCTCTGGTCAGGACAGGATGTCTGGAGCATCAGGGTCACACAGGTCCCATGGTGTTTAAAATCAGGCTGGCAGAATCTGTTGAGGTGACAATCACGTTCCCTCCCACCCTCATACTCTCTGCTCTCCTCTGTGCCACCCCCTCATCTAAGGAAAGGTGGCATCTTTGTTCTGGTAGAATTAACTAATCAAAATATGCTGTTGGTGATTTCAATTATGAATGTTCCTTCCCATTCTTAAAATGTTTTCACTTGTTTTCTTGGCAGGATCTCGAGGATCTCTCCTGAGAGCTCCTTTCACATAGATATGCACAGAATGAATAGTTTATCTCCACCTCCTGCTGACTTTCATGAATAATTTGATGTAAAAAGCTAAGTTGGACTTCTGCTGTGTCGGATAACTTGGGAGTACCAGCTTCTAATATTCTAGCCACAGACAGAAACAGATTTTCTAGTTTTGAGGACAAACTGGCCTCTCTGGTTTCCACTTATTTCAAATATCTAACCCTTCCCTCCTTCCCAACTATAACCAGGCTCCTTTGGGCTTCCCAAAAAATGAGAGAGCCTTTGGAGGCTTCCAGCTGACAGAACATGCCTTGTGAATGAAAGCTGTTTATGTAGACAAAGAAGATTTAGTGGGACATATGACCATGAATTTTACAGTTTCTTGCTTGCCTCCCCAGGTATATGCCAGAAAATCCTGTGGTCACTCCTGAAGCCGAGCAGCTCATTTTATGGACTGCTTTTTGCTGCCCACTCTCCCTGAAGGCAAACAGAATTGCTTATCTGAGTAATGTCCCACGTGTGCCTAAATGATTGCAAAAGACTGAAAGGAGCTGGGGGTAGAAATAATAGCGCTACTTCATCCCTCACAGAGCAGCGCCAACAAAATAATGAAGCCGTGTGAATAAAGAACCAACATAATAATCAAGCTCTAACCGTTTTTGGAAAATTAGCACTTCTTCCATAACAGTCACGGCTGCTGGGAAAATGGTACAAAATATTAACTGTCAGGTTAAGCACACCTTAATCAACATGTGCCAAGCCCCGCTGATGTGTCCTCAAACCTGTTACTTAAGTACTTGTTAAGGCCCATTAAATAAACAAAAATTTAAAGCCTAATAGCATAAACCACGTAAATAACATAAAAGAGCCATAATGGTTGAATGGGTGGGTGTTTAGCCCTTCCTGATTTAAAACAGTGAAGTGAAAGATTTTGGAGCCCTTGAAGGTGATTTCGAAGACGAGGAAGTGACTGTGCTACACAAACAGCAATCAGAGACAATTAAGAGAGCTGGGACAAGTGCCTCATTCTCCCTGCAGACTGCATGGGAAATTGCACTTTACGTTTCAGTCTCATTGCATTTTCAAATAAGGCCCCCAGCTATGTCATTTTTCAAGTCCATCTCAAATCAAAAGATATTGCTTAAAATCTTCCTATTACTCCAGAAGTAAAAGGAATGATTGTCTATGCTGATGAGCCTGGGAGATTGTCTTGGAAAGAATTTGACAGTTTTGTCTCCCGGTCCCATTATAATGTTATTACTGCCCTAATAAGAAGAAGGCTGACAGGGGCTGAATGCCAGTGTGAGTACGAGGGTAGTTGGGGATGGCTCTGTGCTGCTGCAGATTTTGTGTTGTTTCTCTGCAGAAGAATGCTCTATGCTGTGCATGTGTTTTCTCTTAAAGCTCAGTCTGATGAAGAATCTCAGCGAGACCCTGTGTTAACAATACAACAGAACATACAAGCAAGCTCAAAAAATCCCTCATAAAAATGGAATTAATTAAAATAGGGAAATTTGAAAATAGTTATCCATGACTAATTATAACCCTGTCCCTACACAGAAAGCACAACCCACCAGCAGTACTTTATAAAGAACTTTCTGTTAAGCATGGGAATTGTTCCAGTACACGATTCAGAAATTTCCTGAAGTGTTGAAGTGGTCCTACTTTTGCAGCCTTCTCCCCCCCAGATGGGAGCACAATGAGCTTGCAGAGCTGTTGCAGCTGTTTAGGTTTGCCACAATAAGTGATGATGCCCAGGAATGAGCCCTGCCCTCATCCTTGGCTCCTCAGGGGGAGCCAGTGCTGGCCCAGCCACCGCTGCTGCTCTGGCACAGGTTGGAGTGCAGAGGGAAGCAGGAGGGCCTTGCATCCATCTGACTTCCCATGTGGTGCCCAACAAACCTTCCCTTAACCAGCCCTGATGCCTCTGCTCCCTGTCATGGAAGCTGTGAAATGGAGGAGCTGTGTTGCATCCCTGGAAGTGATGCAAGCTTTGCCTTAGAGCAATTTTCCCATGGAAGTATCTCTGTCAATCTCATCTTACTGTTTCCTTTGCAGAGGGCACTTTTTAATTTTAAAGATTTTAACTTAAACTCCAAATAAGTTGCTTCCCTTCCCCTGTTTCCCTCTGATGACAAAGGCAGAGACTCTGGGTTGAGATAATTTCCTGACAACAAACAGCAATGGGATGAGAAACAAAGAGTAGTGGCACCAATATTTAAAAAAACTGTACAAAAGGGTGATTTACACACAAAGGGTGCTCCATTACCTCAACGCAATTACACGTGAGATAAAGACAAAATGGCAGATATTTCCATAGCCTGAGAGTTCCTTCAACACAGGGAGCTTTTTTCAGACACATGGCATCACACACATCACAGTAATCCATCAGTCCTATTGCAGGAATGCTGAACTGTCAAAGCCATCAGATCTGTGTGTAAAAATCCACCTTCTTGTGATGGGGTGAACCAGATGAAACTGAGCATTGCATCAAAGTTAGCAAAGTGTTTGACTTAATTGTTGTATTCAGCAGAACTCTTTGCTCTTTCACCTCGGTCTGAGCCAGCAGACTGAAGCCTTTGCTTTTGCTGGTTGCAGAAACAAATCAATTTGATATTGGAGCTCCAGGCTGTGCCCCCTTCTCATCGCCTGTAAGAAAAACTAGGACAGCTCTAAATGGAAATGTTCATTTATAATGCTAATTAATAGAAAGTTAGTCCAAGATCCCTCCTGTCAGATACAACCAACTCTTCATAAATGAGGTCATCATTGAAAACAAGAATGTAAATCAATTATTTCCAAATTAAAGATTCAAACTTTTATGCTTCACTCTATGAAATTGTCTGAAAGATAAATTACGGTTACAGTGACAATCTGCCTCTTGCTGTCCTCAATCCAGAACATAAACTACTCATATCTCAGAAAAAAAACCAATGCTTTGTTGCCTAGTAATGGTTGTAGAGCAAATACGCCCACTGAAATGAAGAGGAATTTATAAAGGCAATAGCCTGCTTCTGAACCAGGGATTTGAAAATGAATTATTAATAGTGATGGCCCAAAGAGGAAAGCACCTCCATCAAGATTATTCACATACTGAACTATGTAAAAGAAAGAAAAATATTGCAAACCCACATTCTCTGCAATCAGAACTTTATCCCAGTCCCCAGAACTGCAATGGATTATGTTGCTAGCAGAAATATTTTGGTGGGACTTCCTTGGAGCACAGTACTGCTCAGATGTTTGCAAATTTGGGTCCTAACTTGCTTGTTTTAAACCAGCTTTAGCAAAATTACATATAGGGCAAATTCTTGTCACAATAAGACCAAGGGGAGTTTTGTGATTGAGTTTTCAAACTGTACAACAATTACCTTTAATTATGCATTCATGTACCTCAGGTATGTAACTCCTAAGTGGAAGAAGCACATTTATGTACATAAAAATGATGTCTATATGTATAATAAAAATCCAACCTTTATTGTTTTATGTTCACTAGTACCTCTATGCCTCTGCACCAATATCCCTCTGTCATTTTCTGAAACAGAGCCGAAAGGCCAACGGGAGCGAGATTCCAACCTGAGATAGCAGTCTAGCAAGGCAGGCAATGCTGTCACTGCAGAGGGACTTGGAGCAGAAGAAGTGACACTTGCAGTTACTGAGGCTGTCAGTCCAAATCCTTGTTGCTTTGGTACCCTGGATAAAGATCAGCAACACGCCACGCAGACAGATGGACACCGTGGTGAGCAACAGAGACTGTGCTGGAGCTCAAGAGGGGGTTCTGAAGGCAGCATTCCTGGCTGGGAGATCCAAACAGCTGGCCACGCTGAATTTTTTAAAAACAATTCATGTTTTAGGAAATGCTGCAGTTTGTTTGGTTCTGGATGATGTTACACGCTGAACAAGCCAGAGATAGGGAGAGGTATTGTTATTTAATGTTGGTAAAGATGGCCTGAGCTGCACAAAGAGAAGGAAGTGAAAAGGGGCATTCCCTCTGAGCCCTGGAGAGAGTGAGGATGAGAAATGAGAATAGAATTTCCCTGTGTTTTTCTGTGACAGGGAAAAAGAGATCCCACACATTTCCAGGCAGGGCAGTGAAAGGAGTGTCAAAGCTGCACATTGGAAATGGGGAGGAGAAATCTCACCCTGGGTTCAGAGGCTGGAATTTATCATAAACTCACACTTCACCTTCCTCTCCCAAGAGGATCAGCATTAGGGTAGAAGCCCAGTGGGATAACTGCTTTCCTGGGACAAGGACAGACATAGGATAACTTGAATTTTTATTACAAACTGAAACCCAAAGGTGAAAATCCGATACCAGTGCATTTCTTCTTTTAAAATAAAATACTTTAGAGGAGTTCATCTGTATGTCTAGTTTTAAGCAACTTGTGTCCTTGGACAACAAACTTTAAACAGTTAAATTAAATAATTCAGGTGTAACTAAAAATTAGGCTGCTCTACTGGAATTTGAATGGATGGTCCTCACATGCATCAGCATCCCTTTGTCTTAGAATATTTCATCTCTTTTGTTTGCAAAAGGGGAAGGGTTTTCCCAGGCAGATACTTTATCTGGACTGCACCATGTAATGTTTTTGAATAATCAATCCAAACTGCATGCTAAACACCTCTTCTACTCCATTTTCTGTAACTGAGTCCTTATTTACTTCAGATTCCTGGGTTGCCTCATATGTCTTTGCCAGCGTGATGCATATTGGGCAATCAGGTCATTCCAGGTTACTCTTGTTTTGTGTTACTCTTGTGAATTCTGTTTATGTTTAATGCTGGGAATAACAGACATAAAAGGCCAACACAAAAAAGAAGCAATAAAACAAGACAAGACAAGACAAAACACCCAAAAAAACCCCTAACAACAACAACAAAAAAAACCCACAGAAAAAGATGATGCATCCAGTCCAGTCACTATCATGTCCAGATACACAGTTAGAAGGGGACAGACAGAATGAATGAAGAGACTGATGAAGGGCAAAAGCTTCTAGTTTTTGGAATTGGTTTAGGTTTGATAAATTGGAAACCTATTATGAAGTAAGATCACTGATCTACTGCTGTACTCCTCTCTTTGGGACAGCACTTCTAGTGCCATCTCTGGACATTCCTCCACATCCCTGGCCGCTGCAGCTCCCCCAGAGAGGTAACATGCTCAAAGGCTAGGTGGTGGTGGTGTTGTGCTCAGGATGTTTGGATGACCAGAGGCCCAAGACCACAGCTATCAGCAGAGACATTATCTAATTGCTGGCCTTATCTTGGCTGCAAAGATCAAGCACAGATCACTGTGCGCCACCAGCAGAGAGGACAAAGCTACCACCATGACCCCAGCTTTAAGTCGATGGTACAAAGGAGTGAATCAGGATTTAAGTCCGCCTCGGTTTTTTTAAGGTCACTGATTCTCTTTAAAGAAACAAAACAACGCACAGACTTTGTGTGCACACAAACAGACACACTTAATAATTAAAAGAATTAACACAGGAATTAGTTTTGTGTTGCAAACCAAGGGACTGTTGTTAAGTGGAAATTTGCCATATGCTCTCCAACACTAGACACAAAGAAGAACCATTTTACCTCTTAAACCTCTGTTTTGCTGTAGAATTGGGATGGCCAGTGCTGTTGATTGGCTCGTTTAAAGAGCATTAATGTTTGTTGTGGAGTCTGTGTATCAAGGATATCAAGGTTACTTAGAAGTTTTTGGAAAGTCTTTCTCTCAGGCTGCTGAGTTTTTATTTTGAGGAGAAAGTAACACAAATAATAAAAGACAGAGGTGCCAGCAGGCTTAGCGTAAAGAAGACTTGGAGGTTTATATTTCTTCCCCTTTTTTTTTTTTTTTTTTTTTTTTTTTTTTTTTTTTTTAACAGTCCAATTATGTACCACATAGCAGCAACTGGGCTAACACCAGCCATATGATGGAATAGCTTGTAATCCGGTTGTGGGTCTAACTCCATGAGACAGACTCCAAGTAGATGAGTTTTAAATCTCCTTAGAATTAAGAAGGGTTTGGCAACCAAATTAATTGTTTTGGAAAAATCCTGCTTTATGGATCATGAAGAGGATAAAAAGGGAAAAAACATGTCATCTGCAGTGGTTAGTCAGATGTTCTTTTGGAGTTACAACGATTTCCTCTCTAATTCCTCTTCTTGTTGACATTCCCGTTAAAAGAATAATGAGCACGATGTTCGTTGCCTGAGCGCTGCTCATCCCTGTGTACATTACGAAATCTTTGCATTAAGCCACCCAAATGGATTGAATCATACCGTGAGGCAGACACTGAAAAAAAAAAAAACAACCGCACTCAGCTGTGAGCAGGCATAAAAGCCACGTATAAACTGATACAAGCGGCGATAATCGCCGGGACCCTGTGCAGGAGTTTGTTTGAGAGCAGTGCCGGGGCCCAGGCAGCCTGGAGAGTGCCTGGCTCTGCTTGAGCAGGGCTGAATTATTTTAAGTCTTCGGGTTGTTAATATTGAATGCAGTTACCCTTTTACCAGGGAGGTTGTGATGCTTCGGAAAAAAATGTGTTCTATGCATTATTAACGCCATGTTTAAATGATGAGAGACAATTAAACGATCGCTGGGTGATAGTTTCCCAGGTGTATTCCTGTTTGATATATTTTGTAGACCTATGCTGTGTTCTCACAGAGGCGGCGTTACTTAATTACCCCGTGCTTTTACAGTATTTTGGTAAAAGTAGGTGTGCAAATAAAGGTGTTATTATTTTACAGGTGGCATAAAAGCAGCTTCATTAAGGAGCTTGGTACTAATAGTTCCTTTAATTCAGAAGGCCAGGAGATGATTCTTCACATGGTACATTAAACAGTGAAATATGCCAATTTTGACTTGATTTCTATGCTGCTAAACTACCCCACATTCATTTGCTTCAGCTTTAAGCCTTTCCATTCTCGTATTCTCTAGCCCTGGTTACAGAATTGCAGCTTGCTTTTCACCTATCTCCTAACAGTTTAACATGGATGTCTGGGTCCAGCCCATTGTTCCAATTGTATATAGTTTAAAAAGCTCTGCAGTATTTTACTCTTTCCATTATATCTTGGCTTCCCTGAGCGCTCTGCTCGCTGCATTTCGCTTGTACTGGCTCTGTTTTCTAAACCCATTTGTGGCTTTTTTTTTCTGTACACACTTGTTCATTGGGGAGCTTAAATTGACTTCTCTCCATTCTGTTTCCTTAACTAAAAACGCACCATTAAGGTTGATTGAAGTCTTTTGAAAACACTTCATAAAAAATGAAAGGCCACAAGAAATTAGGCTACCAGTGTTTGCAAATACCTGTTTTCAGCCAAATTGGTGGGAAGGAATAAAAACTGAAATTTAAAAATGCTATTGATACGTATTTAGTTGCTGGTTATTTTTATAAGAATTAAAAAAGCGTGTGTAAAACATTTTGAGGAATAAAATACCGAGACTTTAACAAAATGTGTCAGGCAGTGGCTTGTTGTTGCTGAATGCCTTTTCCCCCAAAAAACATCAGGCACAGTTCTGAGAAAAGAAAATGGCAGAATGAACAGAAGTATCTGGATCATTTATTTTCATGATTTTCCTTTATAAAAAATATTTTTTACTCTCAAGTATTTCTCTTCAGAGAGCACTGAAAACTCTTTAAGAGTAACATTTGCACCATGGAATAACAAATTTATCAGGAATAGGAGGAGTTATTAATAAATTTCTTTACAAATGTGGAAAAAAGTTTAATTAAAGCAGTGAAACTTTGAGTGCATTTCAGAACGAAAACATCTGTGCAGAAGTTGAGGTTATTAAGTATGTTTTACATTATGTGCCTGTATCCTTAATGAACAAAGCAGCCTCATTTCACAGATCCCCCACCAGGAATCAGGGAAGTCATTCTGAGCAGCGTGCTGAATTGTCAAGGAAACTTTTATGGACATATGGAAATGCATCTGCTTTAAAAAGAGAAATATCAAGAGGGATTTGCACAAAGTTAAAAGCAAAGCAAGTGCTTTAGAATCAAAAGTGATTACATTGAAAATGGCAGCTTGCTTGTCAGAGCAGCTGAGGCGGCTCCTCACCAAACAAAATACTAATCGTTCCAGCTGTTTCTAGGCTCTCCTAATACTGCTGCTGATCATTTAAAAATATGTACTTTTTAGAAATGCAGAAAGCTCTAAAAGAAAAATCATTTGATTTTGGTTTATTTTTAAGTTTTTTTTTTCAGACAGCTGCCAGACATATTTTATTTACAAGATGTATCACTTCTGTGGCTTTTTCTCTTTTTCAGAAATATAGATATTCATTTTGACAGTCATCTCATTAAGTGGAGACATCTAAAATGCAGAAGACTTTCAATATTAGACTTGCATTGCAGAATAGGAGCAAAAATTCTGCATAGGCTGAGTTTTACAGTTTTAATGGACTTCAAAAAAAAAAAAATCTTAGTATGGAAAAACCCCACACCTTTTGAGCCTCAAAATCAAACTCAGGCTTGAATTCAGGATCAAAGGAAGTTGTAAATGACAGCTGTTCCCAGTACCTTTGCCTTTAATAATATGATGAATTTAAGACTTTTGTTCCTTTTTCTTTTATAAAGGCAATGGAATCAGCCCACCAGGCCTCGGCTGCAGGGGTGTTTGAAGGTGTATGTGAGCACAAATTGCAGACTGTATCCCGTGCTTTATGAATCCTCCCCTTAATGGAGGAAGAGAGCAGTGAGATCAACAAGCAAAGTAGCTGAGTACAAGGAGGTCATGCAGCAGCGCTGAGTTCTGCTGCAGAGCTACAAGGAAACCCTGTCAGCTTCCATCCCATTAAACGAGCCAGGAGCTATGTGTTGGACTCGCTGGGATTACCAGCAAACGCCTCCCAAGCTGTCTGCTGGCTCTTGCTCACATCCTCTATCAATTATTCAGTTCCTTTTATGCAAATAATGTTTCATGGAAGCGATAGAGATTCATAATGGGGAGAGGAGTAACATCCATTTAGGAGAATTAAATGGTAGATGAAAAGCGTGACACTTTGTGGGCAGAGGCTGTTGGAGTGGTGCAGTACCAGGACTCTTTAAATGCATGCACAGACGGGGAGAGTCAAAGCTTTGTTTGCTTTTTTTTTGACAATCAGCTCTCTACAAGATTAAATAAGGTGGGAATAGACACAGGCTGCAACATTCCTGGTTCTCCCCAGGGGACAGAGAAGCGAGGCCTCCATAGCAGATCTGTCTGTGCTCTGCAGGCTCCAAGCTCTCAGTCTGTGCCTTACAGGGGATGTGTGCAGCCAGCCTGGATGCACTGTCTGTACCAAAGAGGCTTCACTGCTCCTTAGAGTCAGGAGTCACAGAAACCAAGGGCCATTTCTGCATTCTTTTATCAGGCAAAACATTGGTTTCAATGCACATGTTGGACCAAAACGCTGCTGTAGCCTCATTGTACTTCACAGGCCCAAACTCAGTCCTGCTTCCTTCTGAGGTTCTTCCCACTGAAGAGATTGGTGAGTAAATGCAGACAATCCTGGGTGCATCCAGCCAAAGGACTGATCGTGCCTCTGCTGCAAGCCTTTAAATCCTTGTCTGGGATTCTACTTGCAGGTTTATCCTTTGTCTTGTCAGTCAGCTCATGGTGGTTTTCCTGCTAAACTGTCTGTGGGCTGTTTGACCAGTTATGCGTGAGTCTGCACTGTCAGGTTTGGAAGTGGTGGTTCCCTGCTAAGGCCTCCACACTGGAAAGGCTGTGGTGGAGCTGCCTGTCCTGAGCACAAATGGATCTGTGGTGGTGAGAACACATCTGTCATCCTGTGTGCTCCAACATCAATTACAGAATCTTACCATAATGTTGAATTTTATACCAGCAAAGTTTGATAAGGCAGAAACACAGAAAGAGCACCACAGCCTCGAGGCTTCTGTCTGTGTCCTGTTGCAGTCCCTTTGCTGCACTGCTACTCTTTTTGTGCAGGGAGTGTGAATCGAAAGCAAACAAAATGTTATTAAAACACAGAATCATAGAACTATTTAGGCTGAAAAGACCTTTAAGACCATCGAATCCAGCCATTTATCCAGCGCTGTCAAGCCCACCATGTCCCTTCTTTCAATCTTTCAACTTCATTTGGGAGACCACAGCCAAGTGCTAAGAAAGTTCTCCCATCTTCTGTATTTCCTGGAACACACATAGAAGTTCCAGTGTTGTAGCTGTGTCTTCTAGACATAAAGACATCTCTTTTAAAAGCTTTGTAATGCAAGTGCCCTGGATATTTATGGCACTTCAGCATTTAACTATCTTTAATGACACTGTTTTTCAAGAAGGAAATCTTTTGCTAAACCAAGAGAGACAGAAAGTGTGTTTTAATGGAGTGCAGTTAGCCTCCAAAAGTGAAATAGGCTTCCATTATAAAATTCTGCACTTAAAGGAGCGCTGGCTATAGGCAGAGATGGAAAATTGAAAGAGTGTTATGCACAATAGATAAGTTCAAGAGAATTAAAGCATAGATGAATTCAGAGAATCAAAAAGAAGCTGAGCTACAGGGGGCTACACGATGTTTACTACACTGTGCTTTTGCAGCCCAAGGAGATGGGAGCTCTTCCCCTTAAACAAGCAACGCTCTCCCTCTCAGGAAATTAACAATTACCAATTAATATTCAGTTAATTGTTCAGCTGCCCAAAACACCCTGCCAGCACCTGCTGAATTTACTGCTCAACTTGTCTCTGTGACAACTTGGGAAACTTTGGCTGCTTTAGGATAATTCTACTCAGGATCATACAAGGGTCTGTCTGTAGGGTTCAGGATTGCACAGAAAGCACAAGAGCAAAACCCTGCTCTGAGTGATCTCTGCAAGAACTGAGCTCACTCAGCCCTTTTATCCCACTTAAGGCCAATTGTTAAGTCTTGTCTTGAAATCCAGTTTTACCTCTGTGGGGCTGGAACTGCCCTTGTACACACATCAGTAGCACAAAGCCACAGGCATCCAAATTTGCATAAGCAGTTAGATCTACACTTCTTTTTCCTCCACACAGTATTTCCACAACCAGCTCACTCACAAGGGACTGTCTTCTGTTGTTTTGTGCTGTTCCTTGCTCATTTCAGCTAAACCCATCTACCTCACTCCTTCAGGCTCCCTTTAGAGTTACAAACTGTGCTCCCATCCTCCTGGCTCAGAGGAACGCCTGAAAACTGCTGCCAGGCGACAGCCAGGCAGTGACCAGCGCGGTTCAAGTTTTCTGTACCCAAACCAATGCAAAATTTAAAGGATGGGACCTAAATCTTCGATTTATCCTGGTACAAATCTGCCACAACCCGGCTGAAGGGGGTGAGCCCCTGTTCCCCAGCGCGCTCCGAGCCATGTGCTGGTGTCCCTGATGTGGAAATTCAGCGGTACAACAAAGACACCTCGTGGCTGCCCTGCAAACCGCACACAGACAAAGAACTCTCCAGCCGGGAGCGTCTGCTCTGATGGCAATCTTCACTCTTACTCCCCGACAGCTACTTCAAAGTGTAATTAGTACCAACCCCTCTTTCAAATCACCTGGGAGAAACAAGGAATGACACTAATAAATTGAGTATGTAATGTTAATTGTGAAGAATAAACAATGCACTCAGTAGAAATGTGATGTTGGCTTCTGAATTAAGCTTAGGAAATCGAATTATTAGATTTAAAAAAAACCCTTAAAAATTCTATGCATTAATTTAATTTGATCTGATATGGGAGGTGAATGCTGTGAAAGATTTATCAAGCCTAGAAGTAAGCTCTTACTGTTCTCCAAAATCTTCTAAGAACTTTAATTTCATAGTTAACATGCTAAATTGTTCACATTTGCCTTTAAACTACTTACAGTTTTGTTAGAAATCAGCAGGTACATGTTTACAGTTCTGTATACCAGTATGTATTTTAAATCCCTGTATAATACTACACAGTGTACCTCAAACACTATATAAAAAAAAAATGTAATATGAAAAGTGAAATGTATTTTTAAAAAATAGATAGAATGATTAAGTCCATAATTACATTTAAATGAAGTTTCATTGTTGGCATCATTTCACACACACATATATGTCAGAAAGTCTCTACAGATACAATAAGCCCATTTATTTTAACAAAGTGGCTTTTTTTTTTTTGATTACACTATTTCTGAACAGCAAAACAAAGTCTTGCACAGTGAATGTACCAGCATAAAACCTCGAGTGTACTGATGTTTTATTTCCTTCCTCACCTTTGCATGAAAGTTTGTGGTATCATAAACAGGTCAGTAAAAATCAAGAGTAATTAAGTGAGATCATGAAGCTCTTGGAAAATAGACAAACCCACTATGTAGTAAAATTGGAGAGATCCGATTCTGAACTTAATTTTTTTTTCCAGTGCAAATCTGAAGAAATCACATTAAAACAGACTTATTGTAAATAAAATTTTTAGATTTTATTGCTGATTTCTACTGAAAGCAGAACACACTAAAGGCATCTCTGAGTCCCACAGGTATTCTGCATAAGTGTAAATGGTTGCTTCACTGAATTAAATAATTTCTTTACATAATTGATATTTCATATTCATTATACATTCGGGATCACTGTACTAAAATGGAAGTACAAATGCCCAAACTCTCCCTTTGGTAACACCACTTAAGTCTGTGGAGGAATGCTCAGAATAATGTTTTTTCCCCGAATTTATCTCATTTTTGTAGTTCTTTTGACCCTTAGGTTTGATTTAGGTGGGGAGGCTAGAAACAACTCCACATTACCACACTGAGACTTTGCTTTTAAAAATATCTATTAATTTAGAGAAGTAATAATTATAATAATACTTATTTAATATATTAGTAACATCACATTCAGTCCTATCATGTACCCCCACGACAATCACTTTATTATGTTCCCTTCACGGATGAAAGCAGGAATTTGTTAATTAACTTGGAGTTCTGCTGCTAATACAGACAAGCCAGGGTTTCACCATCTACTCCAGCACATCCCTCTACAAGCATCTTTAGAACTTTGTTTTAGAAAGAAGAGATTATTTAGAAACAAGATGAAATGCTGAATTGGCTTTCCTGTAACAGGTGATTCAGGAATAAAGAGCAGAGGAATGTGCCATTAGTGGTTCTTGATTATCCTGTTGCATTTTTAGCTCCAACGTGTCGATTTCTCTGGTTAATGAGAAAGCTTTTAGCCCTGTTCCAGTTGTGATACCATGAAACCAGCACTGTACTAGGGCACACTGTCCCAGAAGGGGACCTGAAGGAACCCCTTAGATAATAACAAATTATCTGATTATCCTTCTCACCTACAGGCAGCTGGTGAATGGAGTGACCCCAAACCTACTGCCTGAAGCCATCAAAGCATAAAATCCCAAGTCTTAAAACATAGGTGTTTCCATTGGAGCCCAAATTATCCTTTTAAAAATCCTTTTTTAATTTTTTTTTTCTAGAATACTGTACTGAAATGTAATTTTCAGCTAAAATATTTTAAACCGAACAAAATGAAGCCTGGAAGTTCTTAATATTTGGAAATGCAGACAAATGTGATGCTCCCTTTTAAGCTGAGGACTGTAGAGGAGAATCCAGTTGTAAAAGAAAGTTGTTTTACTTATTGAGCAAGTATCCAGAACTCCTTCTTTCGTACATTAAACAGTGCATGCCTTTGTATATTAAAGAGCTCATTACCATCTCTCTAATAAAATGGCAAAATTCAAGCATTTGTTGCTTTTTGAAGTACAGTGAGGTGGAATTCTGTCTTTTAAAAGCTTTGCCTTCCTGTGTGGGTTGTCTCTTTTGATCACAGCAAAGGAGAACACTTTAAACTTTCAAGGGAAATGTATATATTATACGTAGAATTCGCTTGCAATAATTATCTTGCAGTAAATTTAAGTAGCTAATTAAAAATCACACACAAGTGTTATGATTAATTAGGTGACAAAAATTCAGTAAACTGCAGCAAAGAATAAGGGAGAAATCCATGGGTTCATATAGTTTTTGGGGCTGGAATGAAACAAAAAAATTAGCTCAAATGATTACTTTAGTCTTGAATGGTATTGACTAACAGAATTCTTGTCTCATTTTTATTTAAGGGTTGTGTGCAGGATTTCTCACTTTGAATAAAATCAATTGTAAATAGAAATTAATAAGTAAAAATCAGTAACAACTGTAAAATACTAAAAGATGCTACAAATGTCATGTCAGTTAATAAATTTAGGGAAGATAACACTTCAAAGAAATCTAACCACAGTAAGCAAGATTTAGGCTGTCAAGACACCTGAATAGCTTTATCTCTGCCTAAGGAGTTGCCTTGAGGGGAAAGATTAAAAAAAAAGTCTCAATTTCCCTAAAGCATCACTTTGTCTGGTCTGGGATGATGTGACTTGTGTTGCTTAATCAAAGGCAAACATTTTGTTGTTGTTGTTTTTTGTTTTGTTTTGTTTCATTTTTTTTACTGTCTACCTTTGTGGTGTTCTTCTAATTTTAGCATGTTGGATTTAATTAAAAACTCTGTTAAATTGGAAACACCCAGACACTAAGCATGTAGTTGTAAAGCTACAACAGGCTGAGAGATACAGGAAAAGATCAAAGAGCACGTGTGGCATGTGAGGAAATGCAAACAAAACTCCTGACAGAGGATGCTTGCTGCAGCAGTTCATCTACATGACTTAAAAATGCGTGGTCTCCAAGTGTTGGATTTTCTTTTTTTTAATGTGTGAGGATCAATTACAACACAGGGAAAAATTCACACATGCTGCTTTAGGCCAGAAAAGCCCATATTTTAAATAGCTGGGAGAAGTACCTGGGAGAGGATCCTGTGCAGGGAAGGTCGAATCCAGCCCTGTGAAGGGGCCAGGGGGAATTTAGCTCTGTAGAAATCAGTCATGCTGAGTAATGTCACTTCCTCTGACCACTGCCTTCTCCTCTGAGTCAGCACGGCCCTCCTTTGTTTAAATGAGGTTTATTTCAAGTGTTTCCCCTCCAGAGGTTTGGTGGTATCCGTCATGTTCCTGGGGAAACTACTCCCATCACCACTAGGCTTGTGTAAATATCAGCTGAAGTTGGTTGTGGAGAAACATCTTTGGGAACAAGCCCTTAACTATCACTTTTTCATTGGAAAAAAGCAATTTTTAAATGCTTCTCTAACAAAGAAAAATCACAGCTTATACTGTGGTGTATAAATATAATAATACACAAAATGCACCCAAGAAAAATGCTTGTTTGGGACTAATCTTACATGAAAAGCAGCTTTGCAGAATGATTGCAGAAGGAATCACCTCACTGGCTTACACACCTGACTTTGAGGAAATCTCTTCAGGTAATAAATATTCTTAATAATCAATTAACAAAAATAATAATAATAATAGTATCAATATGGAAATGTAGAAGTCCAAGTTCCAGGTTTGTTGACATCCCTGCTGTGTAGAAACATTTGATATGATGAGAAGTGTTGGTGTAACATTCAATCACGTGCTGGTTCCACCCTCTGGCAGTCAGTAACCGCAAGATACTGCTGTTTTTATAATAATTATTATTAATAATATTCTTTAATATAGTAATTATAATATTAAAATCTTAACTATAAATATCTAACCACAGTAAAAGCCCTACCCTTGCGTTTCTGCTTTCATACTTAATATTTTAATTGCTAAGCAAAACTAGATTTCATGCAACAGAAAACAAAAAAAAAAGAGAAGTCTTAAGTTAGGGATAGAAAAGGATTAAGTGTGGATTTGGGAGATACCAGCTTATTTCAGTTAAACAGCTGGCTCCATTTTATAGTGCACTCATTGTTTTAATTGCAAAATTTTAAATTGTTGTCTAAACGCTCTCTTAGATGCTTTGCAAGTTTTATCAAAAGAAAGAGAGTAAATACACTTTGGGGGTCTGGGAAATGAGATAAAGAAAACAGAGGAAGGAAAGTAATGTTTGAAGAGAAGTGCTTTGGCTGTACCTCCCATCCAAAAAGAACCCCAAAATGGAAAGAAACCAGAATGTTTGGGGCTGGTAAGAGCCTCACCTGGCTGGATTTTCTGTGTGGCCCTGGTGGCTGGTTTGAGCTGCAGCACTGTGATGCACCAAATGGTTTAGAAGATTAGTTGCTGCTCCTTTGGCTTGCCCAAGAACTCTTTCCACGTGGATGATTCAAAGATGATTTGTTGTAATTCCCAGGTTCTTAGACTTATCTGTAACCCAAAATGCACATGGATATTATCCCTGCATGGCCTCCTCAGCTGCCAGTCACCAAGTTCAGCACCCATTCTTCTTTTCTTCTTGATTTTCCTCACCAGAACGTTTTCATAACCTCTTTTCAGTTCCTAGGATAGTTAAAGCTTTAATTCACAGTTTGAAATTGGTTAGTAAATTAAAAGAAAAAAAAAAATCCCCAACGACAGCAAAAAGCAACAACAAAACCCCACCAAAACCAAACACAAAAAAAAAAAAAAAACCCAAACCAAAAAAAAACAAACCAAAAAAACCCCCAAAAAATCACAAAAAACAAAACAAAACAAAAACATAAAAACCAAACCAAAGCTTTTGAAAGCACTGAAAGGCTAATTCTTCTATCTGAAGGTCCATCCAAGGGTGAAGAACTGAGAAAGATATGTATTTTTCCAGAAAACACATTTTCCAGCTCAGGGAAGGTTGTGTAAAAGTTACAGCTTTGCAAAATACCCAGGAAATATAAAATTGTACTTGTTAAAAATGCTCTATATGACCATGTAATATGTAGCATGAAGGTGTATAACTGTGTTAAGTACCCAGAATATAACAGAATCACTGAGTGGTTTGGCTTAGAAGGGACCTTAAAGATTATCTCATTCCAACCCTCTGCTGTGGTAGGGACACTTTCCACTATCCCAGGTTGCTCCAAGTACTGTCCAACATGGCCTGGAAAACTTCCAGGGGTGGGAATGGGTAATGAAGGGATGTAACCTGAAGGAGTGTAACTGTGTTAAGTATTCAGGAATCTGTAATCCTGTTTATTTACATTTCCTTTCATTTGAGTTATTGAAAAGATGCTCTTGATGTTCATGACTAAATATAAGATCGGAGCCAAACAAACGGGAAATGTTTTCATTCAGGTTCCCATTTGTTGTGCTGAGAGGATTTTGTCTTGTAAAGCTTGCTGGCATTCCAGGAAATCCAGAGTCCCCTGGTGAGTTTGCAACTGGAAAATGCTTCATAAGAAAAGAAAAAACTCCCCCAAACAATAAAGATTCTGTATCATAGTCTTCGTGATAGAAACATCTTTTTGGTTTTGCAGTAATATAAACAGTAAAGATCAACTTCTTGTGAGTAAAGAACTGTAAATCATCTCGAATTCAGCAGTGACAACATTAAAAGAGATTTAATCAATAGCATGAAACAAGAAAATATTATTATGTACAGAGTGTTCTGGTGTCTACCTAACCCAGTACTAAATAAAGTGCCAGCCTACTCTCTGCTGGGAAAAATCTCTTTTGAAGCTTAAGATCAAAAGCACTTTTTAAGCTTAAGCAACCCCATACGGTTTCAATTCTTTCTTTCGAACAAGCACTTTAAAAAGCACAACTAAAACGCAACTGACAAACTCGGAAAATCTTTTGTGCTGTTCCACTTGGATGATCTAATGAGAAAATGGCTCAGTTCTGTTGTAGCTAATGAGGTATAACATCTTCACTGAACCTGAATATAAACCAGATATTTCTCTGAAGATATAGTCTGAACATGCTTCTATTGCTTTACTCATTCATTCTGCCATGTTTTTATTTAAGTGATGTCCAATGAGCAAAAGCACGGGTCAGTTTTGAAATGGAACATTTACACGTGAAATGACTCATTCCAAAAGTGCTTTGAACTCTGTATACAAGCATTGAGGCTTCAAGTGGGAAAATGTGGTTCACTAACTTCTGAAAGGCCCCAAGTCTGGAAACAGAGATATTATATGCAGCCAGAGATCTGTGCTAACACGTTTTTGACAGATGAAGTTCTGAGACAGAACCTGAGTGTACATGGATATTAACCCACCTGGTTTCAGCAGCGACCTACTCTCAGTGTGAGGTTTGGCAAAGCAGTGAAACAGTATCAAATCACAACATTTGTTCTGGTAGGACCTGGAAGGTAATATCCTGCCAAAGAGCTTTGTTTATACAGTAAAATATTTATGGCAAGAAATTTATACAAGGATACAATAAAGATGTAGGTGTGGGAAGCAAAGGAGTGAGGTTTTGTGTATCAGGTAGCATTTGCAGCTCAGCAACAGTTTGGGTGTGGTTGAGCATGGTGACAGCACCCTGGCAGTTAAAAATTTAAGGAGACAATTGGAGTAGAACATCCTTGTGCTGCACGTGGATACTGGTAGAGCTTTTTATCATAGAACCATGGAACCCAAGATTGGTTTGGGTTAAAAGGGACCTTAAAGATCATCTTGTTCCACCCCCTGCCATGGGCAGGGACACCTTCCACTAGGCCAGGTTTCTCAAAGCCCTTTCCAACCTGGCCTGGAACACTGCCAGGGATGGGGCAGCCACAGCTTCTTTGGATACCCTGTGCCAGGGCCTCACAGTCAGGAATTCCTTCCTCATACCCAATCTAAAACTGCCCCTTTCAGCTTTACATCTATGAACACAGGCACATGTATACAGATATATCAGCTTCATCAACAAAGCAAAGAGGTGTTAGGAAAAGATGAATAGGTTGATGAGGATGTGAAAATAAAACTGATTGTACTGATGCTTCTCATCATCCTCAATCCTTGTGTTTCAGATCTGTAAAAGAACTGCTTCTGTACTTCAGAAATACAAAACTGAGACAAAAGGAGAGAACAGGTTTGCAGAACACAACGTGGGAACAGACTCCACGTCTCCTCATTACTCAGTGGATCCTTCTGGGTAAACCAATGTTCAAATGACTGCTGCGGGCTTTCGAGCTGGAAGGAAGGAATTCCAGTCATCAGACAAATCTCCAGTGAAGTTTCATGCTGTGATACAAAAAATACAGGTCTGCTGTGGGACAATGAGCTGTTTCAGTGAGTGGGGTCTCAGTGATAAACGAGACTACAGAGACAATGACCCTTCTGTTCGCAGGAGACACGTGCTGGGCTGGCCTCCTCTCTGTTGCTGTTATTCTTGTGTTTAGGAAACCTAGCAGTGAATCCCTCTAAAAATCTCTGTTTCAGTGAATTTACACGGTAAAATGAGATGAGGAATAGTGAATGCAGACAGACTGACAGATGGTTGAGCACCAGAAGATAATCAGTCAGTGTGACACAGAGTGATCACAGCAGATGCCCAACTGTTGAGAAGCTTTCTTTTGAGGTTCCCAGTCAGTGAGAATTTCTGGGCAAGGTCTGGAGGAGAACAAGGCCCAGGCAGGCCCTTGTCACAAAAAGGGGCAGCAAAGGTTGAAATATGGCAAGATAGGGTGTTGATGACCAGCAGAAGTGGTCATGCTTGTGGTCAAGGCATGAGGTAGGACACAACCTCACTATCAAGAGGAGGGATGGGGAAAGGCAGGACTGAATCACAGTAATGGAGACAAGTAGTTTGATGAGGAGGAACAGTGAGACCTGACTCAAACCAACACACTTCTGTCAAAGCAATAAATAAAGACTATTTTCTGTGTTAAAGTATTTCCAGTGGAAGAGGATGGGACGAGATAGCATCTTTCAAGACAAGGCAATATGTTCTTGCATTATCAAATTAAAGTTGAAAATAACAGTGTAGGTGACAATGATGAAGATAAACTGGAGTCCCAGTTAATGAGAAAAGATGGACAGGGAAGTTTTAAGGGTGAGTATTGCACCTTGAAATGACAATTTCAAATATTCAGGCAGATTTGCTGTTAAACTCCATTATGTAGTAACATTGTGAGGCAAGAGAGCCAGTTACACCTGAAACTTTTATGAAAAAATATCAGATACAGATACCCTGTGAAAGTGTGGGTATTTCTGCTCCTTCTGTTCTTGTTCCATGTGGATAAAGTGGCATGGTGTTGTGTTGTGGTTTAATCCCAGCCAGCAACTAAGTTGCCACTGCTCATCTCCTCACCTCATTCCTAAGAGAAATAAGAAAAAAGGTAAAACCTGTGGGTTGAGATAAGAACACTTAAAATGAATTAAAAAAAAAAAAATGATATCATTATAATAATTCTAATGACAAGAGAGCAAAAAGAACAAAAAGAGAGCAAAAAAGAAACCTCAACAATTAACCTGTATCTTTTATTTTTTCCGACTTCACAAGCCCTGAGGTTGCTATAGAAATTTTATCTAGAAGAGGGGAAAAAAAAAATCTATTTTAATGCTATGATAACTGCATTAGGGACCCATTATAGATGGCATTAATATTGTCCTTGGTACCTGAATAACACTTATTTTACTTGTTCAAGGGGCTGGTAGGCAGCTCCCATCCTTTCTTGTGCATTTGCTGGCTGTCAAAACACAAGTAATGATCAAAAGCCAGCAAAAGCCACTCATAAGCTTTCTGAATTGCTTGTGTGCTGTTTTGAATCACTTCAGCGACAGTGGACAACAATGGGTTTGATTTCATCTATCTGCCATTTCTACTTAGAACAAAATATCTTCCTAAATAAGATCTGGGCATCTTGAGAAACAAGGCTTAGTTCAATCATGATGATTGGCATTGCTTGTATATGTAATTATGAAGAGTATATATGGATGACTGCAATTTGATTAATCACTGGCACAGATTTAATAAGAATTATATCTGTGTATTATGAAAGAGATGTGTTGAAAAATTAGACAAACCTATTCCTTGGAGGTGTAAATATTACATATATGCACCCCTGCTCTGTGGAAGATAGGTTAAATCTTCTGCATCCAGACCATGGAAATCAAACAAATAAATAAACAAACCTTTTCTTCTGTTCATGGAAGTCTGAGGACATGAAAAAAAAACAGCTGTAAACTGCTGCTTAATTCAGTAAAATACTTATAGAATCGTGGAATAGTTTGGGTTGGAAGGGGCCTGTTTGGTGACTTCTGTGTGTATTCTAACAGCAGTTGAATGACAGTATGGCAAGATAAATCAACATGCACAGTTCCACTCATCTGCTTGTGGAGGCTTCCAGTTCTGATTGGCCTGTAATTAGGCAACATGAGCTAATAGATTAATAAGAAAAGGGAAGAGTTCTCATTTTACCTTTTCTTCTTCATTATAAGCCAGCTAATGCAACAATGGGCTTGGTAACCCCAATTTCCACAAAACCACTAAATATTGGTGATTGCTGAGCAGGTAGAGGGCATAAGATGATGACATTCATGCATCACACACAAAACAATATCCAAAATGTGTGTTAATAGGTAATAATAATTTGTGTTAGGATGTGTAAATATGTGCTATGCATACTTTACTACACAGGCTTATCTCAACAAGGCTGCAAAAGGGAAGGGCTAATTCAATTCCTGGAGAAAGTGTCAAGAGGATCTGGGGAGTGTTTAACACATTTTTTTGTCCCTAGACAAAATGACCTCATCCTTGAGAAAGAAAACAACAGTCAGGAGGAGGAGAGTATCCACGTAGTGGGAAATTGAAAGCGAATGGAATAAATGGAAAAATAAAGAAATAGACAGTAAGAAGTAAAAACTTAAAAAAAAAAAAAAAAAGAAAAAAAAAATGAAAAGAGCAAATGCAAAAAAGGGGAGAGGGGGAAACAATTTGAGTTTGTATCTATAAGAAAAGTAATCTTGACAATATTACTGTACTATTACTAACTGAAGATGGTAGAAGCATCAATAAATCTGAAATGAAGTGTAGGTATTTACTAAATACTTTTGTGCAGCCTTTGTGGGGAAAAAAATGTCAATGTTATACATCTCATACAATAATAATGAAATAATTTCCATTTCAGTATTGACTTAAATGTTGTTAAGAAGCAGCTACTGAGCTAAAAGCTGTTTTAATCAGTGACTCTGAGTAAGTAATATTTGAAGAAGCTGAGAAACATCCTGGAATATTTATGTTGACTTACACTAAATTTGGGAACATCAGCCAGGTTTCAGGGACATTCAAGAAAGGTGCATTTTCTCATTATTTAAGAAAGGAAAGGAGAGGAAGCTGGAAGGTGTTGGAGTGAAAAAAGTATTTTCCATCAACAAGAGGGGCATTCCTACAGTTACTGAACAGTTATTTCAAGACCAGTCTGTGTAAGGAATGTTCACCTCCCATGAGGAAACAGACTCACAAAATGAGCACAGAAATTTGTGATTTTGTGATGAATGGCCAGACAGCCCCATATCCCTGTGTGCTCCTGTCGATGTCCCTTTTCCCCAGAAAATCTGAAAACAAATTCATGTTTTTCCCACCCTCCAGATGCTGAACATATAGAAAGAATGAAGGCAGGAAGAGTTGGGTGAAGTCCTGAGGAGGATGCACACAGCAGCTGGGTTCTGTGGGGTTCTCTGATGTTCTATTGCTTCTATAAAATTGACCAATGTATAGAGGGAATTCAATGTGTAGAGGGAAGTTGGAGTGAAAAAAGAATTCAACGTAGAGAGGGAATTCAATGTAGAGAGGGAATTCTGCGTGGTGACTTAGTGAGACCTGTCTGAGTTGATGAAGCTGAATTTGACGACGGATGTTGCCTCATACACGCAGAAATGAGTAAACGAATCCTGACAGGTCCCGGAAGTTTCAGCCCTGAAAAAGTGCACAGATGAGAAATGCAAACTGAAAGGTGATTTGAAAATGCTTTTTAGGACACAGGCAGATCCAGCCTTGATGTGGGAAAGAAGACGAAGGGAGCACGGCCATCTCCTTCAGAGGATGACGGAAAGAATTTCGCTTATGGAATGAGCAGAGGGAAGGAGGGTTAATGGCAGGATGAAGGATTGCTCAGACTACACACAGTGCTGCAGAAGAACTTTGGATGAATATTAAAAAAAAGCCTTCTTTATGCTCATAAAAGGTGCAGTAATCTGAACTGACTGAACTCATTGATTTTAACAAGGAGTTGTGACTGCCATCAGGACTTCATACAGTGTAAGACAGCTGAGTTTTCACAGGTCAGGCTCAGGGGACTGAAATACTATCTCAATGTATTTCTCACCATCTGTATATATGTTTCTAAAATTTTGTTCTGTGATGTGTTACAAATTTTGGAAGGAAAACAAAATACCAATGATCAATCTGATTGGATATGCATGGGCACAACCTCCCAGATCAAACCAGCAGAGGGGCAGGTGGTTCCCTTGCTCAGAATGAAATCCTTTGCAGAAAGGTAAAAAAAAAAATTCAGTGTATGCTTGGCCCCCTATGCAAAGAAGGGTCCAAAGTACAGATGATGACACCCTGGTACAGTTGGTTGGATGGACAAACAAAACAAAACAAACAAACAAAACCAGCAATCTCCTGGGTTTCTTCGAGTTCAGAAGAGGTAAAAAAAAGGGAGATCCAAAGCTACAGACACTGAAGACACCTCCTTCCTCCTCCATGGAGTACAGGAGAGATAAAAGTACATTTTAAAAGCTGATGGCACTTGCTTTTTTTGGCACGTCCTTTCTGTCCATAGTCACAAGGCCACCTCTGAGCACAGCTGCTCCCTCTTTGTTACCTGATTTGGGAGCTTTTGTGCGGGCAGTGTTGATTCAATCTGACTGTAGCTCAGCCATAATCCATGTAAAAAGGAAACACAGTTAATCAAACAGAATGCTCCTCTGCTAACACATTAGCAAAACTGCCAGTTGCACTTTCCTGATTCGGGAATTTGATCTTTAGAGAGATGATTGGTTGGTTTAAAGAAAGTTTGGTGCAATTCACTGATTTTGTATCAGATTACTGCAACAGTACTATAAAATGGAAGGAGTCGTTGCAATCAGCTTGGTGATGAGTGATTGCTGTTGTTACAAGGCCCACAAACAACAGGGTATTAAAGGAGATTAAAGAGTGTTTTCAATCAAAGGAAATTAGTTGATTATTAGTATTATTACCAAAAAATAGGTGAGACTGTGTTATGAATCCCTCTTGGCATTAGGGAGGAAAATTAAACATGAAAGGCATGAGGTCGCTGTTCTATAAATTCACACTGCAGACATTTGTAAACTGATCTGCAAACATCACACCCACAGTTCTGAATTAAGCAAAGAAAGAGACAAATGTGAGCAGAAAAAAGATAAATGTCGATACCACACACTTATTTTGCTGTCCTGGTTGTGAAATGGGTTTCTTAGACAGGATCTGACTTTGGACACCTGGCAGCAAGCTTCCTGTACAGGTAAGGCAGTCAGGGATCCTGACTGTAATCAATCTGTATGACTGGGACGCCCCATTTCCCATACTACCATGGTGTGTTAGCAATCACTGTTCAACAGAGAAAAGATCAGAGAGTTACAATAAAAAAAAGATGAGATTATATTGTCAGGGCCCAAATCATCAAGTATTGTATCTAGGTTGTCTGTAAGACATTAACACTTTAATAACCAGCACCATTAGGTTGCTTTTTAATGACTAAAGAACATTTTTGGCTGTAGTATTTTATTTTCCCAAGTATTTATTGTACCCTTTATGAGTCCCTTCTCTCTGATGTCAGAAAACATACATGACATATGCTAAAGCATTAATTTTCCTGGCAATTTTTCTAAACGTGAATTCCCTAATGCACACGGAATGAAATGCTACAGTTATCAGCAGAAATGTGTTTTCCTCCAGCAATTCCATATTCTAATAACAAATTGAACTGACAGAGCAGCTTTTAACCTTTCATACTGGGCAGATTAACATGATTTCAGCTGATGGATCAGAACAGGTTAGGATGACCTTGGATCTTCCTCCACCGAGTCTTGTGGCTTTTTGCTAGGTCACTTTCCTGAGGAAACAAGCTAATGGGATTATGCTATCTGTATATTCAGCTGCTGGCCTTACTGCTAATTTTTAAACCTACTGATGAGTTTTGGACCAATTTATCACACCAGAATTCCTTGCCTTCCTACAAATTCTGTGAAAATGAGCAGCTGAGTGAGTGTTGTACACTGATGGTCCCTGTGAAGGAACAGCTGCAATATTGGCTCAAATGCAATGCCTGGCACTGGAGGATCCAGGAGAGACCTGTTGTGATTGATCTGAGGAGCCCTGAGAATTCCCAACTGATTAAGCACTGGGTAACCCAAAGACAAGGCTCTCTCCTAAAATAAACCAGTTTCTGACAGCCCTGCTGCTCATCACTGACTACTTAATTAATTGATAATTTTAGGTGGCCTTTTAAGGTGAGAGGTGATCCTCAGAGGGTTATTCTCAGTATTTGCTGATTTGAAATTAGATGTACTGGCTCTCTCTCTGCAATCTGCTTTTTATAATGGCATTCAGTAGAACTCTGAGATTTTAATCCTGCCTGATCACGAGAAATGGATTAGTGTGGAGCGTTCAACATGCACATGGCAAAGCTCATTTGGCTTTAGACATGAAATATTCCTAAGCCTCTAAATTTTAGGGCAGGGTATATTTGAAGGGTCAGTGTTAGAAAACGGTGTTGCTATATATGTAGTAGAGAATTTATGTTTATAGAATTTGCTAGGAGAATTACTGTTCCAACATTATACTTCTGTGGCATCAGAAAAAGTTTGGGTTCAGAACTGGCGGAATAAATAAACTGAGCACAGATGCTGAATAATGTAATGAATTCTCAGGGCCAATTTCTACAGATCATGGGGAGAATGCAAAGGAGCTGGCTGCAATTTCCTGAGTCACTCTGGTTCTGTCATTACCTTTGCCACCAGTGACATTTCTCTTTAAAAAATTGCTCAGTATTCTTGAGGCTTCACTGACACTCTCCTTTGAAATATTTCCAAAGCATTTAAAATTCCTGTTATCTTTAAATGAAGCAAGTAGATTAAGCACTTGATCTTGGCTTTAAAAGAACAAGCAAGTGTATCTCAGAGGCACATCCATTGTAAAGCCTCGATGTTCTAAAAAGGAAATTTTTCATGTGCTGCAAGCAGGCACAAGCAAAATGTCACCAGAGTGACACAGAAAATTGATTTTAAAATGTGAAGGCTTTTTAGGAGATGTTTAAAGATGCAGAAACACTAAACACTTCATCAATACACACTCATTTGCATTAAAAACATCTTCACCTTCTCAAGTTTATAGATGAAAGCAAATATTCATGAACCCTGCCAGGTCAGGTCATGGCCCTTTTATTCCACTATAGCAGAAGTGAATGAAAAATAGGAAAAGTGATAGCAGTGAGAATTAGACAGTTGTTAGAAACACAGATTGCTGCAAATGGAAGCTAAAAATATCAATGAAAATTTGATGGCTCATACAGATCACAGCCAGGACCTAAGGAAATTCAAGCAATGCTGTGGGATTGAGCCTGTCTAAGGGTTTAAAAACAGTCAGTCAGAATACAGAAGGGAAACAGCTCCAATTAACGTTTTTCTACATCTTTGGGAAGAACCATGATGAGATCCTTATAATTTTCATAGGTAACAGAAAACAGTTTGTATTTCATTTGCAACTAAAAAGAATCTAAACATGCTAATGTTTTTAAAGCAGGTGTTTTCCAATCAGGAATGTTAATGAAACAGTTGCAGAACTTCCAGTTCATTTTATAAAAATGGTAGTAAGCTTGGGAACTTGTAGAAGGTTATGAGCAATACAAAGTGATAATAATATTGAGGATAAAAGTCTTTAAACAGAAAGATAGTAGGTTTAGATTAGAAATTAGTGAAAAACCTCTTGACTGTGAGATTGGTGAGGTCCTGGCACAGGTTTCCCAGAGAAGCTGTGGTTGCCCCATCCCTGGAAGTGTTCCAGGCCAAGTTGGATGTGGCTTGGAATAACCTGGTCTAGTGGAAGGTGTCCCTGCCCATGGCAGGGATTGCAACAAGATGATCTTTAGGGTCCCTTCCAACCCAAAATACTCTGTGATTCTCTGATTTTCCACCCCATTGTTTCTGTTTGTCAAACATAGTTACTCTTGCATTCTGGATTCAGCTGAACTTGAACGTGACTCTTTCCAAGATCATGCTAGAATAAAAATTTTGATACCAGCCAAGATCTTTGGATCAGTGTTTAATAATTAATTTCTGACCTACTGCCAGAGGCAAGGACAAAGCTTCTGTATTCACAAAACCCAGAAAATGAAATTTGCATTATAAAAACAGGTGCAGAACTTTTCCTGAAGATTTCCTTTTCGACAGCACCTGGTATAAGCTGCAACAAAACAGAACATTAGGCCTCGTTCATCTCTGATCCTGCAATATTTTGTGATGCTTCTGCCACCTTCTTAATCAGAAATCAGAACTTGATCCAGGTCAGTGAAAGCCTTTTAACTGTCCAGTGACACTCAGCTGAAATGGGGCTGGCTTGAAGATAAAATATTTTAAAATTTCTAATATAACTTATATGCAAGAAATAGACTTGCATTTCCTTTCTATTAGAAAATACTCTGTGTCGTTGGTGACAAGAGCCAGAGCTTTGCTATGATTCCAACAGAGCCACTGTGCCATCCATGCTTATGTTGCTTGCTCAAAACACATGGGACAAAGTATCTTTGGGCCAGTTTTGACTGTCCCCATTTTCTGTGACATTGATGGTAATAAACCGCTCTGGAATCACAGGGGCTAACTCAGAAGCTGACTTACCTTGCACAGCTCACTAATATATAAGGTGTATTAGTATTTGTTTTTATGACCTAGGGACTTCATTTATGACCTAGAAATAATAGCAAAAAAAGTCCCAAAGAAAGCACCATAGGACAGATGAGAAATACTTAAAAGATTTACATTTGACACTGAAACCTCGAAGCATCACCACAAGCCTGTCTCATACATACAGAATATGTTGGACTGCCCACTAATTTAAGAGCTAATACATGAAACACACATGTTGTTTGTTGTTTCACATCATGAAGAAAAATGTCTTTGTGAATGAAATATAGATATATTTTAACAACCAAGTAAGCCAAAAGCAACCATAGAACCACAGAGTGTTTTGTGTTGGAAGGGACCTTAAAGATCATCTACTTCCAGTCCCCTGGTCACTTATGAGGTTTAGTGATCTGTAACACTCAAGAGTGGTTGACACCTAGAGCTGGTGACAAAGAACACAGCAAAATCAGAAGTTTATTATGATAAATGCCAAAGGAATGACAACAAAGAACCAGAGACTGGAACTGGTAGCTCTTATTATTTTGTTTATATCTTAGCATGTGTTGAAGAGATTAATTTGAGCTTAATTGACAGGACAAATAGAGAAGGCAGCATCTTTTTGGATGTTTCCTGTGTGCCCCAATGGAGTTCTGCTTCCTCTGTTGGCTTCTTGTTCAAATTATTTCAGAGTTATTCTGTTCAAATGGTTGGCCTGACTCTGACTAGTACAAAATATTGAATTAAAGTAATCATTAAAAAAAAACCCAACTTTTTAAAAAGTGTCTCAATGCCTCAAATTTTTGATGTTTAAATCTGCCACTTCTGACTGAGCCCTTTAAATAATGCTAAAATGTATTTATTCAAGGCGGGGGGATAAAGCACAGAGAGAAAGATTTGTTCCAGAAGATGGTTGGGCAACAGGGATGAATGAGAGTCAGGAAAAGGGCTGAGTATTGGCTCTGTCACCAGAGCTGCAGCCAGCACAGCTGTGCTGCTGCAGGCACATCCAGGCAGGAACAGGGACTCCCAGTGTGCACACACACCTCCCCAGGGCTGGGAATGTCTCTTCCCAGGGCTGGGAATTCCTCTGCTCCCACCCCTTCATCAGCGCAGCTGACACAGCAGAATTAACACAAGGGCTTGGTTTTGATATCTGGCACAGGCCACCAGTATGTTTTAGTCCTAAGGGAAGCAAAAAAAAGAGAAGGGAATTATGCCTTAGAGATGTCTCTGCACAAAAATGCTGCATTTTATTCACTTGGTTAAGCTGGGACTGCAAAAAGAAGTGAAGGCCCTGCGAGAACAAATGCCAAAACATGACCACAAGGCCACTTGTATTGCAAAAGCCTCAGAAATAACAAGGTGGAGGGTCAGACTTTAAGCCTTTACAACTGTCAGAATGCTTTCCCAGGAATTCCAAGTGCTACTGCCTACCTCGTGCCATGGGTTGTGGGTGATGTCAAGACTGACTGTGTTTAGCAATGTGTTTTTGTAAAATGTTTGTATCTTCCCTGGACCTTTATAGCTGGTTCCAGCTCAGGTTGAAGTGTACTTTGTTCAAGCCTCTGTTGCCCCCAAAAGTGATCACATGGTTATGATTCACATAAAAATATATTTAGTTAAAGTAATCAGACACATTTAATCTTGAAGTACACTTCACTGGATCCAGAGCCAAGGACTCCCCTTGCTCAGCATCGGGCCTGTTGAGGGGGACCCAATGTGCTCCAGGGATATTTCTTTATTTGTTGAAATGAAATGACCATCATAAAGGTCAGGTGGATGATAAAGTGATGCCACACTGGTGCTGTGACTCAAACTGGAGGTCATACAAACAGGCATCAAAGTTTTGGCCACTACTAATAATCCAGTCATGATCCAAGTTCTGTTTCCCATGTACATCTGGGCCTAGTCCTGTGGGCTCACCTCACAAAGCAAGAATATTTCTGTACTGAATGTTCCTTATGAAGGAATTAGAGCTTAATTTCTCACTAGAACATAAATATTATTTAAGGAAGTAAATTCATGTGTGCTGATGATAAGTTTTAGAAGTGTTTTTAAGTCTAGAGATATCCTGCACTGTGCTCAGGCTGTTCCTACTCAAACTCAGAACCTAGGCCAAAAGTAGATCAGAAATTACAATCTTGCCAGACACGCAGCCAAATTCTCTAATGCTCCATGGCTGCCTTTAAAATGACAAAAGTTCAACTGCTGGAGTGCTAATAAAACATTGTCCTACTGCTAAACCATAAAAAGACTATAAAGTGGGAATACACACTGAGTGAAATGGTGAAAAGCCGGCAAAGGTTATGGGTGACTCTTCTTCAGTTATTTGAAGGCTATTTATTCTCTAATTTCTCCTTGAAATAAAAGTGACCTGGCTAAGATGGGGAGTCAGAGAGAAAGGGACAGATGCTGCTGACACGAAGGAACTGGCAACTCTTCCATTATGAAAGAGCAGCAAGGGAAGAGTGGAGCCAAGCAGAGGCAGGAAACAGATCCTTAGGAAAAGGAAAAGAGAGAGGAGAATTGCTCTTATCTCACTGCAAACACAGGATCACTGGTAAGGTGGCACCTTGGTAAAATAGGAAGAGAAATGTTATTCACCTCTTTCTCTTCTTTCAGAACATTACCTCTAAAATTTCTGGGTTTTTATTTTCCTCAGGCTGCATTGAGGTGACGTCAGATTTCACAAGAAAGAAAACATTTTCTGGAACAACTGACAAAATTACATGGAATCATGTATTTCATAAAATTCACAGGACAGGCTGGCAGTTTAGGTTGTGTCCTATTTTCAGATACATTGCTTTTAAACTATTTATCTTTGAAATTTTACGTCCTTTACCCAACAGGAAATGCAACTGGATTAAGCCCAACAATTATAATTCACACTGCATAATAACTGATAGGCAGAGAAATACCAGTTCTAGTTATGTTAAATAAATGTAAATAGCATCAGAATGAAGCCCAAATGTAAACATTAATTTTTAACTTTTGTGTTTGGTTTAGGTCATGGGCCAAGCTGAATAACAAAGGAACAATTACATAATGCATTCACTGTACTGAAAATTTGACAAAAATATCTCACTTGTACCTGACTAAATATTGGCCTTAAACACTGTAAATATTGTGGGGTTTTTTCTTTTCAGTTTGAGGCCTGACCTTTACTGTCAGTTCCATGTTCCAAACACCATCATCACGTTACAAATCATGAGACAGAATGAATCTTTCTGCATTTTTCTTTTCTTCTTCCACAATTATATATTCAACATAGGAAACAGATGCTGTTTTCTGAGCTATGTAAAATGAAAGGAATTTGAAATCTGCAACCTTTATGATTTTTAATTAAATTATAAATGCAATACTGAGTGTAAAAGGAGAGGAGTTTGATTAGGAAATGACTAGCAATCAAGTCAGGAAATCATCTTTCTATAACACTGACCTTCTAGAAACTGGGTTTAATTTCTCATAATCAAAGTGTACCAAACACCAGTGTAAGACACCAAAATCCAGCAGTGTGTTCTGGCAGGACCAGCTCTTGGTCCAACACAAGCCTCTCTCAATGCACGTGGCTGCAGTCCCAGCTCCCCTATCCCAAGGAAGCCCACATTTGAAGATGGGCAAAACAGGGTAAATATACTGATTTTTTTAAACTAAGTCTGATAATTTCAGAATATTGAGTCAAAGGTATCATTTTTCGTGAAGATCCATCAGTTTAATTCCTTTCCACCATTAGATTTCTTTGCCATACAGACTCACACAGGCTGATAAAGGAGTTTAACTTGGCTGTCTGATATCCTGTGCAGAATAAACAACTGTCAGATTCCAGCATGAAGATCTCAGCCTGTCAAAGTCTGGCTTAGATTTTGAGAGCATGGACAGCTCACCTGCAGTGTTTCTCTTCCTGCACTGTCCAAAACGACTGCATACTCTGGTGTGATCACCTTCCAAATTAATTTCCTCCCTTCTGAGAAACCAGAAACAATCCCAGTTCCTTTAAGGAGAGAGAGATGTTGCTCCCTGTTAGCATTGAAAAGCTTGGAGGGCGTATCAGAACAGGTTAAAATTATTATTGAAATGAATTCTGTTTTCTTGCAAAAAACAGTGTAAAGCAGGATGTGTCAGAGGATAATTATGACAGTGATTTAATCTGGTTACTTATAACTCTATTTCTCATTCTTATTTGCTCAAAGGCTGTGGGTTTTAAGGCTGAAGATTTCCTCTCTGATATTTGCATATTGCCCTCTGCAACACTCACCCAGTCCCAATGTTTGAATAGTAGGTGCAAACCCAGTTTTAGTGTGGACCCGTGGCTAAAAAGCAGCGTGGCCCCTCTCACATCCACTCTGCCAACTTAACAAGCACAAACCTTTCAGAGAAGATTCAAGGAGGAATCTTCTCGCCTGATATTGTCTGAGAAAAAAAAAAAATGCACTTCAGCTGACCAGAGATTGTGAGGAATGAAAACTCTGACACAGCCCGGAGTCAAAGATGAGTTTAGAATACAAATGTTAATTTAACCTTAACTTTATGCTAACGAGTGCCTACAAATACACACCATTGCCAGGAGTAGATGCATCAGTTTCTTGGCATTTCCATGGCCTGAATACCAAATCAGCTCCTGGGCAGTCGGCTTGATAGATTTGATTCATTGCACAAGCTGGAGAACTGTGGCCAAGGAAAACTTTTGCAGTTATCACTTTCCCTAAGTGAGGGAGAAAATGGTTTTAATTCTAGTTTGGGAGTGCAGATAGGACAACACAACAGTGGTGTCAGTGTAATCACAGGCAGGCTGCATCTTGGTCTGGCAAATGAATATTCTAATACATATGTAGAACATATTAATAAAAATAAGTATTTTATCTGTATCATGATTCTGGGTTTATTGTTTTATTAATTAATAAAATATACTTTGGCAGAATAAAAAAAAAGTGATTGCACTGTGAAATCTGTCATTTGTAGCTGGCTAATATTTAAAACCTGTGAATTCCGAAATATAAGTAATTTCATAAAGACTGGAACCTGTTAGGCAAGGTATCCTTTGGATTTGTGTCATAAATACTTCATTACCCTTAAGACTTCCCTACTTTTTTTTCAGATTTGTTTGAAATCAGACCAATCCTAAGCCACTGCAGTGACAGAGTCACACAACTAATTGGTGTCATGAAAAGATCACACACATCTAGTTATTTTCACTCTTCAAACTCCTGTCTGGGAATCATTCCCAGTAGCCAAAGCCCTTTGTGGAGCTTCCTAACATGCCAAAATTCCACTGGGAAAGATTTCAGCAGTACTCCAGAGCTTCTTTCAAGGCTGCATCTGCCACCCCATGGCCATCTACAGTATCTACAAACTGTCCTTCCTGCGGCAGGAATTGTTCCAGCCACACAGCACAGATCTTACAAGATCTCTCCAAACTTTGCCTCACCATGCTTGAAGGACTTCTCAGGACCCCTGCTGGTTTTGCCTTCTGCTTTAGCTTATTTTTTCAGAAATTTTGTTTTGGGACATTCACATAAGCTTAGACTGCTACAGGGAAGAAAAACATTTATTATTTTTTTTTTTCCTGTTGGACTCCTGCAAAGATTAAAGCAAGGGCCAGGTATCTTTATTTGACTGAGACCATATCTTAAATATATAAGGGAATTTAAGCAGCATGAAAATATAACTATAAAAGAACGTAAAATATACCATAAAATGTATGCTAAGGGATGGCATGCAGGGAAAGTAAAGAACAGTGAATAAGAAAACAGTTTGTGGTGTCATTATTCCAACACAATGAGAGACAGGTGCAAGAAAATCAGACCATTAACTGGGGAACAGGATCTTTTTCCTGTATGCTCATTTAGCATTTTAACACCTGTGTAGCACTGGTAGGAAGGACACAGTAACAGCAAAATGATGTTGTGTTCAAATGGATACAAATGAAATTTGTTTAAAAAATGGCTCAGGAAACCACTGAGCCAATCTGTTCCACGGGCAGAAAATACAGATGCTGCAGATGTCACTGTGGGGTCTTCCAAACTAGTCCTTCACCAGTCCCCTCAAACACTTCTGGTGAGAAGTGTGTGTGAAGAGAAAATTTGCAACAAAAAGAGAAAGGGGAAGGAGGGGAAAAGAAGAAAATGAGGAGAAAAAGATAAGAATAGACATTCTGAGCATTCAAAGTTTATACATAGCACAGGATTTACTAAGTATAACAGGCTGTGGTTAACACAAAATCCATAATACTGTCTTTCACTCTCATCATGAGAGCACCTGTAAGACTTCTTTTTTCTCTTGCCTCTTTGTAATCTGTTAGAAGAGTGTCCATGTTCAGTATTACCAAAAAAGTCCCCAAAACAAAACCCAATCGACTTGTTTTCCTCAGGACACCTTCCCCTATCCCAGATTGCTCCAAGCCCCATCCAACCTGACCTGGAACACTGCCAGGGATGGAGCACCTACAGCTTCTGTGGGCAACATGTGCCAGGGCCTCACCACCCCAAATCCCCAGGCAAACAAAAGAAAACCCTCTAAAAAAGTCCCAAAAGATAATTATGCCATTAACTGAAATAATCTCCAGAACTCTGAACAGGAATGCTCTGAAGCCCAGGGAATTTATTTTGATCTTGGCAGCTGAAATATTCTGAGCTCAAGAACCTGCTGTCCCTCAGGGAGATGAAACTTTGCTTTCGAGACTGAAAAGGTCTTTTTGCTCCCCTTAAGTTCTCAGCTTACATAAAAAATAAACTTTTACATGCTTATGGTAAATGCACTTAAAAAAGATGAAAAGCGCCGTCCTCAATAAAATTGTAACAATACAGTCACAAATATCAAATATGCAAAGGAAGGAATGGATTCACCGGTTCTGTCTCAGAGGTCCACGTGGGCACCTGGGTGTCCTCAGAGCGGTGGTGACACAGATCTGTGAGCTGCTCAGGGCAGGGCTTATGACAAAGGTCTTGGCTCCATCACAATCTGAAAATTATTCTTGAATAAACGAGTGCAATCATGAAAATTTCAAAGCTGAGATTTAGACAGAAAAATGTTGTGACTTACATGCGTGGATAAAATCCTCCTTGTGACTGTCCTGACATGCACATGCTGTCCTGTGTCACTGCTGTGATGCAGTGAAATACAATATCTAGATGGGATTTGATTTATTTCTGAAGTACAAGAGCCATGGAAACACCAACCATAGGGACTTTAGGGGGCCTCAAACCACCTCTGTCTGGTTAAAACTTCTTAATCATCTCCAGTTACTTGCTGCTTTACAAAATGTTTCTGTTCTTATAAAGTCAAGCAGGCTGATGCTGCATTAAATGCCTCATAGAACTTAGGCACTTACTCTGTTACACTGAAAACTTCTTTTTACAGAAATGCTTCTTCAATTTCAGCCTCAGAATTTGATTGGGCACTCAAAATATGCATTTTATTTTCATTCCCATGATACTGCTTACTCTGAAGTCTCCAGTAGGGAATCATGATTTAATTACACAACACCAACTCAACCCATGTGCAGAAATGCATACAGAGAAGAAGTTAATGGTATTTTTTCTCCTTTTGCAATAAATTTTCTTCAGTTCTTTCTGCATTATTTTCTTCTTTTTCCCCACGCAGAAAAAAGAATCACAAGCATTACCTCTAGCCTGTTTCATTTCATTTCATTAAAACTTTGCTCTCTTGAGTGGAGCCACATAAATTCACTTTATTTTATTCAAGGGCTGCATTCCAAGCTAAGCACCAAATACCAAAATCTAATCACACAGTGTTCCTTTTCTCTTTTTGCAGTGTCATATTTTCAATCTGTTTAAATCCCTTCTAAACCAATCTTGGTTTGCCAGTACCTACAGTAGTTTCTACAGTCAAACTTGAGAAAAAACCTCCCATGCTTCCACCTGATTCTATAAAATTCCTTATAGAATTTGTGGTAATCAGTCACCTTAAAAAGAGAACAACCCTAGAAAAGAAGCAGGTTCCCCAGCTTTTCAATTAACGGAAAGTTTTCTTAAAAAGAATGAGCTGTGAAAGCCAAAATAATTACTGCAGCTATTAAAAACGTTCTTTCTCAAAAATGGCTATGTGCTAAGATTACTCATCCAAAGCCCTTTGGTTTGGCTTTCATTCCTACGAGGCTGATTTATTAATTTCTCCTTGCCAGAACAAAAAGATCCTTGGCTCAAGAGAGAGCGGCATTAGAAGCGAGCAGAATTCTATTTATAAACAACCTCAAATGCAAGCTGGAAGTACAGGAGTACCTGCAGCTCTAACAAACATCCCTGAGCAGGGAAAGAAGGCACACCTGAGGTGGACAAGCTTGGAGTATTCAAGCAGAAAACAGTCCTTGAAATACTGCCAGTCCAAATTTGAATCTCCCCTCAACCGAGCGTCAAGGTTGTTCATACAAAGGTTATGTAAGTGACTTCCAATGCTTCCCTACAAGAAAGGAGCTGTAGGAACTTAGAATAATCAAATTGCTGTTGTTATGAAGCAGTTGGATGGCTTGCTTGCTCTTTTGTATTTCCTTTTCAAAACCAAGACCTTCATATATAGAAAGGAAAGAAAATGGCAACAAAAAAAATCAGTCCTCGTGGGCTCAAAGCTTCAGCTCCCACCAAGAGAAGGAAAGGAGAGGGAGTGTTTCCTTTCTTGCCAGCTGTCTCTAAATGGAGCCTGATGCTTCAAAAAAACTCCAGATCCTTGTCATAAACTTGTCTTGTTAAAAGTTATTAACTTGGAATCGTAAGAAGCAGCTTCTAGTTTGAAGAATCTGTAAAAGTTTACCATGGATTCTTTAATAAGTCTTCCTCAAAGTGGGAGTTTCCCGCTGTTTCCAATTATGCCAACAAGAACTGAACTACCAAAATAAAACTTTTCTGCATTTCCACTTTGAAATATTGTTAAATTCTGCCTGGAACAACAACAACAACAACGGACAACTGACCCTATTTTGATTTTTTGTAAACTACAAATTCAGAGAAAATAATGATTACAGGAAGGTTTGCTTGTTGTCTGGATTTTATTTTTGTTTGTTTGTTTTTCATTTTTTATAAGTCTGAAAGTGAAAGATGATTCCACTATACCTCTCAATGTGAATATCATTTGAAATGTTCAAATATGCAGCTTCTACAGGCACTTCTGACAAAGAGATGAGGTGACTGAAGCACATTTCTGCTTCCTGGACAATAACCTAGGCAATAACCTGATCCACGTATGTCAGGAATCTGCATCAAACAGAGCCCTCGGTCTCTGCACCCTCACTCACAAAAAAAATCTTTCGCCTCTTGATCAAAGCACTTTTAGGGGGTCTTATTTGTGTAACCAGCAAGATTTTCTGTGTCTTTATGTGCAAAGACTCCTGTTCTGATGCAGTTCCTTTTAAGAGCCCTGTGGTCAAAGCTCCTACCTGGGGCTTGAGGTATTTGATTCAAATAGTTATGAATCCAGCAGAACTGAAACTGGAAATGGGTCCCCTGCAACACATGTTGATTTTGCTGAAGAACAGTGAACAGTGACATCATAAATGTAATAATTATTAATTATTTTCTATTTCCACCCAAAATGCACAGATAGCATTTAGATTTTGTTGTTGTTGTTGTTACAGATGAAGGTAAACCAAGAAAAAAAAATTAGATTCTCTAAAATCTGCTAAGAAATTCAGACATTATTTACATTTCCATTAACAACTGAAGTCTTGATTTACATTTAAATTAAGTGCCCCTTATACCAAAGGCACTGAAAATTAAAAATAAGTATATGAACAAATCCCACTGATATGTATTTTCTGTCCTTTTTGACGTGACTCCATCTGTGGGAAGGAGTCTGGAGTACACAAAGATGAGCCCTGGGGAGTTCTGACACAGACTTTGGGATGCTCGGGGTTGTGTATTTTGGATATGACTCCAAATCGTGCAAGTTGGTAGGAAATTTTTATTAGAATGAGAGAAAAATGAAACCATTTACATAAATCCTTTGTAATAACGAGAACGGCAGCGATAAAAATGCGAGACTGCTATCACCTTCCTATTTTCCCTAAATTCCCAGTGAGGCTGACCTCTTGCAAATCCTGCGGAGTCCATAAGCCCCGTGAATGTTTTAAACAATGCAGTTTTAATCTAACATAGCACTGCAAACGCTGAGGAGCCTGCAGGCTAACAGGCAGATCATTCAAATGTAAAAACAAATTTGACTGGAGTCTAAGCAATGTTGGCCTCTGTGGTGAGCTATGGCTTTCTTTTGACGTGGAAAGAGAGAATGCATTTTGCCAAGAGGGGATTAGCCCGGAAAGCCTCTGTAAATGATACCGCGATGAAAATAAACACTTTCACAGCTGGGCATGAGGAACCTCAGAGATCATGCCTCGTGTCAGGAGCGCTCATTAGCTTTTGGCTGCAGCCCACGTCTTGGCCTGAGGGAGATCATGAGAACTAAATCACTGATGTCAATCATGTCTCTCCACGATGACACTGCAGTTCTTTGCAGTGAGGTGCCACTTCTGTTTGCAGCGTCCTTGCTGGTAAAGAGCCACTTCTGGAAATGCTCTGCTCCCTTTACACTTGTACTTTGTCAGCTGTAATTTCTCAGCCTTCTCTTTCCTTACTTATCATCATGCTCCAATTTCTCTCTCCTTGTTTGTTTGTTTGTTTGTTTGTTTGTTTGTTTGTTTTTTTAGCAGGTTTGAAGGTTCACAGTGATTTGATCTCTTTCACCCTGATCAGCATCTCCTGCTCTGACTGGTTTTGGTATCAGTATCTCCCTCTGCCTTTTTTTTTCCCATGTTCTCTCCCAAGGGAAAATGGACTAAGCTGCAGCAATTCCATCTCCCTTGTTGGGGTGTGAAGAGTCAGGGAATCCAGAAAGCCACAGGGTCTTCTGCTAGGAAAAGGCATTTACACATTTCGTCTCCCTTTATCTGTCAAATTCTTGATCACAAAGCGCTTGCTGATTCTGGATCTGTTTCCAATTCAAAGGTTAGCATGGGGGAAAAATAATTTTTCATAGGAGATCATTTGATATATAAGAGCCTAAGAAAAAGACAGGATAAAACTTCCTTCTGAAAAGGAGTTTACATCTCCAAGTTATGCAAGAATAAAAAAAAAAAAAATCCAAACAGACAAACCCAACAAAAAACCAAAAAGCTCCAAAACAAAGCAACCAAAGAAAACAAAAACATCAACAAAAAAACACATAGCAATCCTTTCACATAATACTGAAACTGAGAGAAAAATCTGCAGGTATAAGAAAAGTGAAAAACTCTTTTTATTAGGAAGGATCTCAGAAAATATTTGGAAATGAACTGCTTATATATATATGCAGAAAACTTTGACAGCTAAACAAATCCAAATAATACTCGGCCTTCATTCTCATAATTTAAAGTTACAATTTTCCTTGTTGTTGTTCAACAGTTCTATTTGACACATTTATATACCATATTATTTAATTTCATACATTATACCAGTTAGAAGAAAAGAAATCCTAAAAAGGACACGAGGCTCACCTCCATATTCATCAGGTTAATTTTCAACCAAAGTAGGTTGAACTTTTTTAGAGTTTCCAGATTTTTCAATCCTGAAAATGTCACTGCAATAACAATAAATCTTTTGCAAATTTACACATTCTTGAAGACCCTCTATTTTCTATTTTCTCAGAAGAACTATTACTTTGCAGCACTGAACACAAAATGTCACTTTTGAAATCAAAATGTTAATAACTTGCACAGAAAGATGTTAGCTAGTTCCAAATAATCTGGGATCCCACCCTCTGTGCAAAATTCTGAGAAAACTTTTCAATCAAGGCAACAAAGGAGTAGCAGCTACAACAATTCAAGATAAATAATTATATATTTTAAAATAAAGTGTTATTTTCATTTAAGTGAAAGTATCTAACTAGTTTCCTGCAGAAGGTTTCAATTTAATTATTTTTTTTAAATATTCTTTCAAATGAGAGAGAAAAAAAATCCAGAAAGATGTTCTAAATTACAGAACCCTCTAATAAGTAATGTTTGATCCATATTTAAAATGGGATTTTTCAATACTTCAGTGAAAAAGTGCCAGATCCTGATTGCTTTGAGCTGTGCCTTCTTCCTTGAAAAGAGGAAAGGGGTGCTTGTGAAAGAACATGATTATTGTTGTAAGGTGCAGGAAATTGTATAGATTTGTCTGGAAAGGAAACTCATATTTAACTTCCTATTAAGCAGCACAGGAATCCACAGCTCCTTGAGCAACAGGCGGGTCTGAAACCTTTGGAATACTTTATCCAAAAGTATATGATATATATATATTAAAATATATATATTTGAGGAGGATTTTGTGCACACAAACTTGGGATAATCTGAGAAAACCAATTCTCTTTTTAGTCCCTCTTGCTCAATGTCCTCATAAGACGATCCATTACATCTGTACTGGAAATGCAAATATTATTCTATTTATGTCCGTGCTGTAAAAAATGCATTATGCAGCAGAACGTCTTAGTGCCATTACAGCCAATCAAAGGGAGCTGATTAACATCAGATGTGTCTTTTAAAACTTTCTCTGCACTGAAATGTGCAGTGTTGGCAGTTTTGCCCCTATAGAGCAATTAAGTAGTTCTTTTTCTGCTCCCAAAGCACACTTGCAAAGTATTACAGGAGTACTTTATACCACACCCCAAAGTGCACCTTCCATCTAAACTAAAGTATTTTACAATTATTTTGAAACATATTTTTTTTAAAAAAGAGTTTTCAATCATTGCATGTAGAATCTGTGTTTCAAGTAAAATTACAATGGGGATTGCAATAAAAGAAATTTGACTTGGTTGGAACACTCCACTGCCTTTTTAATAAACTTTTTTCTTTTTCTTTCTTAGATTCCAAAGGTCCAGAAAAGAATATAGTAAAACCTCTTGTGGCTGCCTTCATAAGGAAGGGTGAGGAATTGCACTCACTGATCCTTGGACTCAGTGAGATGTATTTACACTAAGCATAAAGATGAAGTAAAAACAAACTAGAAAGAGCTCATAACCCCCCCAAAAAACCTCAATAAAACCCCTCTGCATGTGTGAAAAAAAATCTACCAGAATATAATTGAGAGTATAAAAACTTCCGCCAGAATGTTTTGAAGTAATCAAATGGTGGCTGGTTGTTGGGAGATTCTAAACATCCAGAGATTTGTATAATATAAAATATTCTGACCACCTTCATATGGAAGGATGAGGAACTGCACCCACTTCTCCTCCCACTGGACTCAGTGAATAACAGAGTAAATAATTCAGAGATAACTGTACCCAAAGCCTGTCTCACATTTCTGGACACATCTTCTCTGTATCTTCATTATCATGAACTGGCATTTTCAGTTTCCAGATTCTTCCTCCTCACAGATTTATTACTCCATGTTTTACCTGACATTTGCAGACAGGGGCTTTCTCTTCTCCAGGCTGAAGTCCTCCAGTTCTTTCAGCTTCTCTCCATGGGAGCAGTGCTCCAGCCCTAATGGGACAGTGAAAACTGGTTGGTTTTTTTAGCTCCTCGGCCTTGCTTGGCCAGCAGTTTGACAGCAAAACCTTGGAGACCTTCCCCATCCCTTTGCTGGGCTGCAAATCTGAGCTGCAGTGACATCTCTTGCTCTGTTGGTGTGTGGAGAGGTGGAGTGGGACTGAAAAAGTGGGTTGTGGAGTGTCAAAAAAAGAGGGTTAGGGATTTTTCCTCTGTCTTGTGCCATGGGAGGGTGTCCTGTCTGTGGGGCAGGTTATCCTTGGGGGGAAATGGAGATTAACTGTGCCAAGCTGCAGGAGTTTACTGGAGCTGAAATCAGTGCCCAGTGTGAGCCTCAGCTAAAACAGGCCATGGTCAAACCAAAAAGAGTTCTCATTGAGCCATTTACACTGCAATAATTTTATCAATGTAAGATCAATTATAATTAAATCACTATGTGTTTTGTGGGGATTTTTTTTCCCCCTCATTTTCTTGCACTGAGACCAGCTGCACATTTCCCAGGGGTAGGATTGCTCGGCAGAAAATCGGATCCTCACTGAAACAAATGTCATCAGAGATGTTCTGGTTTATGAGTACGGAGGTTAACTTTATTGAAAATTGGAAAAATTTTTGTTGAAGTCTTTGCATTAATTTTTTTTTAAACATTTGAACTGCTCAAGCAGTTTCTGCCGTTCTGCCAAGGTGGATCCTCTGTCTGCAGCTCATTGCTTGCACTGCTTTTTCTTGTCACAAGATGTCCCTCCAAGTCCACGTAAAGCAGAACCTTCCACATATCTACCTTGCAAAAGCTGTTTCGGCTTGATCTTGGACTTTGCATCTATAGGTGCCTCATTTCACTTAGTCAAGGAAAAAAA
>VXBN01005697.1:190768-313673 GCA_013397395.1 Sinosuthora webbiana | reverse complement strand
TATATATATATTTATGTTGAAAGGCACTGCTTCTTTTAGCAGAAGTCTGTATTAAGTCTATGACTCCAAGTATGTTCTCTTGAATTAACATGTCATGGCAAGTACATAATGGAACCATTTGAAATTTAAAAAAGAAAAAAGTTAATCATCTGAAAATTGAGCTCATTTTCTAATTCAAGAAAAACAGCACCAAAACAATCGTCTACTCTGAGCTTTCTTTAGAGATATTTTGATGTAATTTTGCTTAAGTGTTCTGTTCCCTTTCCATCACCTCCTGCAAGAAAAATGATCTTGCCTAGCAAATTCTTTTCTTTCCTTTCTCCTTGACAGCAATTTATTCCTTTTTTCTTTCTCTTCTCATTGACAAAGAACCTTAGGGACGACCTTCTCTCCAAATTAGTTTTTGCAACAAGGCCAACTGATACCACTTTGTGGTCTGTCTGATATTTTTAAACAGTAATTGAATGAACAAGCATTAAAACTGGACATGGCATCCAAATTCAGAGATTCATTGGTACCATCAGTAGCAAATTGGAACTGCTTTTGTTTCTGAGTGTCTGAGGGGATGACTCAGTATTGGCAGTGAGGAAAGCCAAATGATCTAATTTGGGGATAGGGATTTCTGCTCCACTGGAAAGCACTCCCATCTTACCAGAAGGGAATTATTGCACAAATCAACACCTTGGCCCTTTCTAGGTAACTGAATCATCTCAGAGTGACCTGCTCTGGCAGCCTCAAATCTGAGTGCCTAATATTCTTAATCTCTTTAGCTGCAGCAAACATACAGGGCAGCATTACAATATTAATCATTAACCCTGCTCACGAAAAGCTTGCTAATGTTACTGCTAGATAATCTTGGGGTGGTTTATAAAGCCATTAAAATGCATATTTGCATGTACAGTATTTTAAAAATGTCTGGCAGCAGTTGCTAGGTTTCCCTTTCAATGTAAAGGATTTTCAAACCTATCTCAGACTGAATTAATCACTTTGAGTGTTATCTTTCACCTTCTCCTGCGGCACATTCTGCTCTAATTCTCCTAATGCCTTTTACTGTAATTTGAAATCATATCATAGCAGTGAAAGCAACTGTTCAAGTGCTGATGGTGCTTTGCTGCCGTCTATTTACTTTTGGCATTGTCCTTGTACTTCTGCTGACTGATAAACTTTTGAAACCGATGTTCTCCAGATTCTCATGGATCACTGTGTGTCACAGACGACTGTTTCTGTCTCTGCCTTCTATTGGTGTTGATATTTGATGGTCTCACTGACATTGCTAAACAATCATCCTTGCATTTTTTTTTTTTGTAGAAGGGTCCCCCATCCTTAAAAAAACACTGTTTGTAATCCGTGTGTGGCTTTTTGTCTGCTTCTGCTTTGTATCACTGGGGTATTTCTGACAGTGTCATTCATTAATCCAAGTGCTTCTGGAATCACCTCTGCAAACCGGCGTGTGTTTAGATGAAATGTCAGATTAAATGGCAAGAAGCAGTCATGATAGAGCTCATGTTAATGTTTAAGAGAGATTACATTTCAGAAACTGGGCTCTCTGTGCCTTAATCTTAATAGAACTGTTATCATTTAGCTTTTAGTATCAGGTAAGATATATGAGACAGTTTTTGGATTGGGTGGTTTTTCCCTAATAATTTTAGCAGTAGAAGTATTTTGATATGAAATGAGATTATATCTTGTAAGCGTTTAAAATAATAGATTTACAGACACTACCTGGGTAGTATCATCCCTTCAGCTGTGATTGGAAGCAGGATGAGCACAGGCAACAGTGGGAAAACTGATTACTTACACTGATGCCTCCATCTAATAAGGCAGAGCCCTTACTCCCACTGAGGTCGAGAAAAATATTCCTGAAACTGATGCTGTGGAGTGGCTACCTAAAACAGAGGCCAGACAAAATTAAGAGAATAAAAGCAGGTATTTATTGAAGGCCTTCACCAGGTACACCTTGGGTAGTCAAAATCCTCCGAGGGGCTACACCCAAGCTGGACAACAGTCACCAGTGTTTCATACAGTTACAGGTTTGGTCCATTTACAGAGCAGGGGTTAATCCTCCATTTAGTTTCAGGTAATGAAGTAATTTACTCCAAGTTTGCCCCCCCAATTCACTGTTGTTTCCTTCTCTCAGGGCCTGAAACAATAAGGTGTCCTTGAGTTTCAGGCCTAGAGAGGAATTGTTTTGTTGGGAGAAGAGTAGCTGACAGGCTATGGAGTTTTAGAATTATACACTAAAGCGGTACAGGATCTGAAAAATATAAAAGCTAAATCCTAAGGCATCAAAACAAGACTTTGAGGGTTTGATGCAGGAGTGGTGATGCAGTGAGTGTGCTCACAAGAATCCCATGAGCCACAGATGTGGTCAGGGGAGGAGAGCACTTGCTTTGTTTTGGCACTGCCAAAAATAGGTATTATTTAGGGAGCACTGTGGCAATATCCCAACCTAGTTACAGCCTCATCTTCAGGATTCAATGGGGTGAAAGTGTTTTGTGTCAAGTCTGTCACTTGCCCACGTGGAATGGGGCTGCTTCTCGTGTGTCTGCAAAAGCACACAGGAAGGGTGAGTTACCTCAGATTATTTTGGGCATAGCTGCTGGGAGTCTGTAAAGAGATTAAACCCCTCCCCTGAACAAAGCAATAAAGCTTCACTAGTGCTTCTGAAAACAATAGGTAAGACATCACTTATAGAACGTTTTATTATTGCAGTTACTTCTTCAGCCAGCTCTGGGCTGGGTGTCGTGCTCACAGGCAGGAATGAGATCAGCATTGATCTATAAATTAGCAGTTGCCTAGTGACTCATGGTCCTGGCGTGCTGGCTTTATGCAAACAAAAAATATCAGCATGCAGTAATGGATGCGTGCCAAGTTTTTTGTCAGGGTCACTGTCCCAGAGCTCACAGCAGTTTTTGACATAAATTTTGACAGGGAGAGTAGGTTGAAAATGGAAAATGTCAGCGGAAGCAGGGAATTGTCCAGAAAGCATCAGCTAGGTAGCTACAGAGGAACGTTTCTATAAACAGACTGCGAGGGGAAAAGAACACACACACACACAAATTATGAACCCGAATGTATGAAAATAAGCAGTGGGGAATAAAATAGAATTTGCAGGGCACAAGTAAATGGTATAAGAAATTGACTTAATAGCATCTCTCCAAATGGGGAAAAATAATTTTAAGGATTATTGATCAATTTAATAAAGCTATCTAATCATCTTATTGACCATCCAAATGGGAGCATAGGTCCCTGCCAATTAAATCTGCAAACGGCACAGACGTCTTGAGTAGTAAGTAATGAAGTTATGCCCATAGAATTATTTGAATTACCTAATTAAAAGCTGATGGTCCAGCAATATGCACTTCAATAGACTAAAAGCTCTGACACACCAGGGGTGTATGGGCTACAGCTGCACAATGGGTATTCCCATCTTGGAATCCTCTGGCTCAGAAAAGGGATAAAGGGCCATCCACAGCAAACTGCTTCAGCCTGAGCTCCTGCTGTAGTGCTCTGCTTAAATTAACCAACGTGATCCCCGGGTTTATCAAGTAGATGAAGACAGAGAAAAGACCCAAAGAAGGGGTTTTCCTTTCGTGTGCAGCACTCATAAAACAGCCCCTGTGATGGTGTGTTCATTTATTTTGTCTGAGATCCAGAAAAGGAGGCCACAATCTCGGCTGTGAACTGGAAGCCAAACCCGATTGCTCACTGGTGACAGACCCTCACTGATGGATGCTGAAATGAATTGAATAGGAGAATATAAAAAGGTACAGAAAATTACAGCTGGTAGCAGAGGGCTTTTGAGTATGACAAGGAAAGGTGCAGCAATGTCCAGACACTGCAGTTTTAAGTTGGCCAATGTATTGAAAAGTGCATGTGAAGTATTATCAGCATCAGTGGGGTTGTGCTGTGTCAGTGCACCATTAACCATTAATGATTATATTATATTAATTATAATTCCATGTAACTATACAGAAGAATATCATTACACACAATAAAATAATATCATTATAATAATTATATTAATTAATGATTATGTTCATTAATAATCAAACAATTAATGAGTCCTTCTGCACCATTAATCTGATCTAAAGATCAGCAGGATCAGCTCAGAAATCAGCACCTGTGAAATTTCATCCTGGTATTTTCCTGGACAGTCTGGAAAAGGAAGTGCAAAGTAATGCTGTTCACTAATTTCAGCTTTATCCTTCCTTGTAAATTATCAGTGATATCCAACGCACTAAACCCTGTAAAGATTACAATTTAAATTTTTCAAACCGTATGAATGATAAAGTAAATTTCTCCAAGGGGGGGGAACAAAATTCTCCAACCTTTCTAAAGAGAATCTGTATATGTAGGAATTTGAGTGTGCTTCTCATCTCAGTGGTGAAGAATATTTCCAATTTTTATAAAAGAAGAAACTGCTTGCACCAGCACTTTGAAAAACATCACCATCTTTGTCTCCATCCTGTTTATTTTTCTTTCCATCCAAGGCCTCAACAAGCTTCACTGGAACAAAAGTAAATCTCCCATGGGACATGGTGTCACTACAGGCTTGTGAATCACAGAATCATGGAATAGTTTGGGTTGGAAGGGTCCTTGAAGACCATCCCAGTCCAACCCCCTGCCATGGGCAGGGACACCTTCCACTAGACCAAATTGTTCCAAGTCCCAGCTCACCTGGCCTTGGACACTTCCAGGGATGGAGCATCCACAAAGGGCTTTAATTTTGGCCCTCATTTGCTGTCTCTGTGCACTCCTGTAGCTGCACTGAACCCCATGGAATGATGCCACTTTTGTCCCCACTGAAGGCTGCATTCTGGTCATATTCTTCCCTGGTTTTGGCTTTATCACAGGACATGAAACCCAGCTGTCAGAGTAGGTGTGGAAGAATCATTTCAGTCTTCATCCTTATGAATAATCCTTTCCCAGAGCCTGGATACACTGGGATCAAGCCCCTCTGCTCCAGGGTGGCAGGGAGGAGCAAACAAAAGGAGTCAGGAGAGTTCTTGAGCAAATGCTGCAATCACACTGCAACAGCAGCTGCCAGAGGTCTCTAGGAAATGTGAACCTCAAAAAAAGTAGCATTGAGTATTTTGTCCACCATTTGTGGCAAAAGAATGGCACTTGAGAACAGCAAAGAAGTGCAGTGAGGAATTCTCATCTGAGGAATTCTTTTCCTGCAATTCTTCCATGGTGAGCAGCACCACTCTGTCTCTCTGAGGCACAATGGGAATTGAAAAACCTGCAGAACTGGAACGAGTGCCCTCAGCTTTCCAGGATTAAATAATACCTTAACAGTCCTGTCTGTATGGGAAAAAACCTGCCCAAGCCCTGTCATCTCATTCTGACAGAAATGATGAGAAAAGCACCCGAGATCTGATATCAGCTGATCTTCCTTGAGCTATTTGTATCTTTTAATGAAGAGAACTGCTGGTGTGAGTTGCAGAACAAGAACATCTTAAATCATTCTTTTGAGCATGTAATGGACTCCTACATAACCAGCTTCAGGAAGTCTTAAAAAGAATATTTTTATTTCTCTTGTATTTCTTTTCTTTCATTAATATTTTTGGTCTGCATCGGAGAAACAAGGCTACCAAGGCATTTGGGAAAGCACCCCTTCACTGCAAGGCAGAATGGATTTTTTTCCAAACCATCCCCCTGTTCTGTTTCTGTAACCTGCTTTTAAAAGCCTCCAGTAGTGGAAATTCCAAATCCAAAGGCGAATGGCAAATTTTAATCCCAATGAGCAGAGAAAGTTAGTGAATGCAAGAGAAAATAGTGGTATTCTCAGTGACCCCTTGATAATACATTAACCTGTGGATTTTCTGTAGGAGAGCAAGAACCTGGAAGTTTCAAAGTCTCATCTGACTGTGTCAGCTCTCTGAATTAATTGTGCAAATTATTTTTCCTTCATGTTGCCCAAGGAATACATTTCTTGTTCGAAGTCATGAGCTGAAAATTGATAGCAGGAAATGGAATGAATTTGCTTTTTGACTTATAATTTTGATAGAGGAGAACCAACCCTCCCTCCCCCCCAATTTAGAGTTTTGACCAGCTTAATATATCAAAACTCTTCGAAATATAAATATCGAAAACTTTCAAAACATAAGGTCATTTTTTAAATAATCTAACAGGAAATGATATTTAGCTGTCACCAGGTCCCCACTGTAAAATAGTTATAACACAGTCTAAAGAACTCAAAATTACTGGAAATATAGAGTTAATAACCTAAGTTAACATTGTGAATTAATAAGTTAATGAAACATCCTGAAGGCTGCTAAACAATGTTATACTTTAGGCAAAGGAAGACTGAGAGATGATCAGCTTGTAAAACAACCCTATTTTTTAAAGAAGAATTAAGGTTCTCTGTGTTATAGTTAATTCGGGAAAAAAAAAAAAAAAAAAGTGAAGAATTCCAACCCAGTCCTGAGGACCACAATTGTTGTATTTCTTTTGAAAAGAGCAGCAAAGAGACGTGTCTTTGATTCCTCTTGTACAGCCATAGGTAAAAATGTTCCAGGACAAAAGGATTATGTTTGAGTTTCTGTTATGAAGTGCTCTGACAGCTTGGGGTGGTGATATTGCCAAGGCAAAGGAGAATTTTGAGAAGCCCAAGTGGCTGAGTCCACCTGAAATGAGGAATGATTCCATCAGGAAAGGTGTCAGCCAGTGGAGCACTGAGCATCAAGAGTCCTGACAGTTCCCTTCAGTTGCTCTGGGAGAGGGATTATGATTTCAAAAGTGTGGCTGAAAGGCTGCACTCACATTTCTGGGAAATTATTTTAGCAATATAATACACCAGTCTTTCTGGGCAAAATATAGGAACTAAACACTAGGGCTCAGGACACTCCAGTGTTTCATTTTTGGTGTGAAGAAAATGCTTTTCTCTGATGCTTCTATCGTTTGTGTGACATCTGATGCTGAAAAGTTCATGCACACACCTTTTCCAGACCTTCATCTTACCCCTTCTCTCATTATCTATAAGAAAATAGAAGAGAATGATAGAATAAAAAAAATTAAAAAGATAGAATATGACAGTGATAGAACAAAATCATAAAAATTCATTGGAAAAGACCTTGAAGATTATCAAGTTTCAGCTCCCACTAAACCATACTGTGACCACATACACTCACTTTGTGAGCCCTTCCAGCCATGGGAGCTCCACCATTTCCAGGACAGCCTGTTCCAATGCTTAACCATTCCTCAAGTGAAGAAATTTCTCCTGATATCCAACCTCATATAATATCCAGTTCCTCACCTTCCCAAGGCATCTTTTGAACCTGAAGAATTGCACATCTTTGATTCTGTAAACATGATTTTTTTTCATGCTAAATTTAACTATACGGGGAAGGATCAATCTCTGGTCAAGGATGTTTCTCCCTACCACTCTACATACAAAAACCAGATTGATTGGTGTGTTCATACTTCTTTAATTCAACCTGCATTTAAGGATTTCTCTTATCAGCACATGGACATGGGTGTGGAGATTTTGAAGGGATGTGTTGTACGAATTTATTTGATTACTCAGTATCTATTAATAAGAACATGCAACAACTGAAGGAGGGTGTGTCAAAAATTAGAATTGATGATGAAAACGGTCTCTTGGTGCAGCTCAAGACCATTTCCCCTTGTACTATCAAGAATAAGAGCTGGACACGGATCTCTTGTGCTCTTTTAGATGCAGCTGGAAAAAGAGCAGAAACCAAACATCGCCATCAGCCCACCAAAAAAAGCAAAACAAAGCAAAAAAATCTTCCAGAAAAAGCAAACCCCACACACGAGGTCCACATGGCCTAATGCCAGTCACAATTCATTCCCAGAGAGGGGTAACTCGTGGGTGTGTGTCTCAGTAGGGAATTTCCAGCCAGTACAACGAAGAGGAGAATTTCTCTGTTGGAAGAAACACAAACACTGACAGCATCAGGTGCTTGGCTTCCTGCAGAAGAAGGGAAATGTGGCTCCCTCAGAATGTTGGTTGTAGTGCAGCATCATATTCTTGAGCACATCTTGGGCCAGCTGTGCTTCAAATTGATTATTTCACTGAACTAAACTCTTAATAAAACCCAGAGGAGCAACAGTAACGGAGGCTGGTTTGGTATCGACAGCAACACTCACGTGTGAGCAGAGAAAATGCCTTCTGGGGTTACAAGGGACAGCAGACTTAATGAATTCAGCTGATGAGACTTTTTTCTTGCCTGTGCTTCCCACGGACCAAATTAATTCCAACAGATGAGTAAAAGATGGAAAGACATGCTAATTAGCAGCTTTTTTTATGAACCAGTTCTCTACTTCAGAATCTAATTAGCTTTCTAGATACGGCTGAGGCTGAAGTTTGTTTCTGCAGTGCAAGGAATATGTTCCTGTTTTTCCAGTGTTTGAAGAGAAATGCTTGGGGATTGATGGATATTTTCTTGTGTAGTCCTTACTATATAAACTTATATATAGTGCCTAGATGATGAGGGTCCTCTCTCCTTACAGCTCTGGGGAATTAAACAGCACAATAGATTCCTCCAAGACAGAGAAAGACAGAGGGAGCACAAAGGATTAAAAACTGTGGATAAAACCATTTTACCAGAGTGATGGAGAACAGTTGTGGTTGTGAGACAACAAACTGAGGGAGAACTGAACAGGAGGGAAACCACAGTAACAGGAGAAAAGCCAAAAGGAACTCCCAAAATTTAATTTCTTTTCCTAGAGTTTATGTGTTGAAGGAAGAAAATAGAAAATATTTGATGGAAAACAAGGAGAGAAGTAAATGTGAAATCTAGAGAAAAATGCAAAAAAATAACTTAGCTGCTTAGGTTCGATTGTCTGTGAGGATAAGACAACCTCCTGACAAAAGTTCTGTATGTTTGGGGGGAAAAGGTAAGTATGATAAATAGTGCTGGAAGAAGTAGAGTCATAACCCTCTGCTGTTTGCAGCGCAGCACACTGGATTTACTACCATGAAGTATGTCATTTTAACAATTCAAAGCCACACTGGTGAGTAATTTCCTCCAAACTTCCAGGCTGAATTTTTAATCAATGCTTGTAAACAACCAGGGAAACCATGAAAGAGGCTGACATGCTAGGCCGGGGCCAAATTTGAACTAAATTTTGCATTAAGCCTGATTTTAGATACACTCGGGTATTTAAAAATAACGGGATGCCAAAATATTCTCTAATTTATGGCATCCATGAATAAATCCACAGAGGAAGTGCATGTACTGTACTGCAGTGGTGGTGGCACGTAGTGAAAAAAGCCTTTTTGACTGTCTTAGCATGTTTGGAGGACAATCTCTGAGCCTCAAGACTTCAAAAGCAGAGGACTGAAGTGAATTAATTTGCTACTTGGTGTTGGTACAGGTCAACCACTAAGGATAATTTTAAAAAGCCACCCAACGCCCCAGCAGCTTCTTGCAGTGTGAGAGATCTAGGACTGTGCTGCCACAGAGGTAATAAAGAGAGACTCAGGAGTCTGCTTTTCCCTTCTAAAACTAGCTCACATTTCTAGGGACATGCTGAAAAAAAAAAAAAAAAAAAAAAAAAANGGAAAAAAAAAAAAAAAAAAAAAAAAAAAAAAAAAAAAAAAAAAAAAAAGAGGAGGAAGAATGAGAAAGATGTTAAATTTGGCTACGATAATGAAACTCTGCATATTGAACTAGGATCAAGTTAGACTGATCCTCTCTTGCCAGGGAAATTTGATTGCTTTTTTAATAGAATTATAAAATGTAATGGAAAGAGGGAATCCAAAATTTCCGTTGTATTTGACGGAATGTGTGTTTGAAACATCTCAAAACTTATTTCGAGGGTGTTTTTTGTGGGGGGGCTGGTAATACCTGTGTGAGACCCTGTAATGAAACCAGCCGTGATCGAGCGAAGTCTTCATCTTTCCAGTGAAACAATGACATCTCAGAAGTCTTTATAGATGTTGGTGAAAATACAGTGCAGTGCTGCCTCAATCACAGCAGTGACAGAGGCACAGGGGCATTCAGACAATGCTGCTCCTGCTGCAGGGGAAGGAATGGCCACGCTGATTTCCACACCCAGATCCATCAAACACAGCCCACACTGTCCTCGTCTCTTCCACTCAAAGTTATGGCCAAATTAATCTGCCTGCACTGCGTGTGTCCCTGAGGACTGTTTGTGAGATTAGGGTGTGAGAGACAAATCAGAAATTGGTGATGTGTGGATGGGAGGCAGCAAAGTGTGCAACATGCTTCTAAATTCTGGTTCAGTGGTCACAACACTCCTTTTTCACTGACTGCAGTGAGGTTTGGTATTGACAATACTCTTGGAAAACCAATTTGGTCTTTCTGTGTGATTTTAATGCCTCTAGACTCTCAGTCACCACAGGAGATACCAGAGGTCCAAGCTGGGTGGAAGCCAGGCAGAAAGCAGCAACTTTTTTTAGCATTAGTTTACACACCATTTTAATCTCTAGAGTTTGGGGGTTGCAGTTGGATTCAAAAGATGGTTATGTGGGTTAGATCCTATTGCTCCTGTTTTGTTTTGTTTTGGGGTTTGTTTTGTTTTTGGTTTTTTTTGTTTGTTTTTTGTTTTTTTTGTTTTGTTTTGTTTTGTTTTGTTTTGTTTTGTTTTGTTTTGTTTTGTTTTGTTTTGTTTTGTTTTGTTTTGTTTTGTTTTGTTTTGTTTTTTTTTTGTCTGGTGTTTCACCAGGATTGGGGGAGATGGATGAAGCTCTTGTAAAGACAGTTGTGACAAATCCAGGCAGCCTCCACCCTCCCCTGAAGAGCAGAGCCTTCAAAACCAGAGCACACGGGTGGCTGGAAGGATCTCTGTCGCAGCAGAGCTGGAGCACAAATTCAGAGTTGTGAGAAGAATCAGCAAGCTGGGCATGAGGGAGGGAAGTGGGGGGAGGCTCAGTGAGCTGCAAAAGAGTGGGAAATGAAGGCTGGAAAGACGAGGCAGAAAGGGCAGAGTGTTCAAAGGATGAAACCTCCCAGTAACAATCAGGGGGGACAAGTGCTGGCTTTGTCCTGCTCATCAGACTCATGAATGATGTGGAAAACAGAGAACAGTGACAAGGACTACAAATTATGTGGAATTAGGTTAGTAAGAGCTAAAGCTGTCTGCAAAGAGTTGCAGAAGGGACCTCATAAAATCTGAGTAACTGGATCATGGAACTGTAGATATCAAACTCCACGTTGATAGCTGGAGGAGGAACAGGGATGAGTAGATATGCACCAATGAGCTCCAAAATAGCTATCACATCTCGAGAAAAATTATCTGAGTCACTGTGGGTAATTCAATGAAAATATCAGGTCCATATTTGGGAGCAATGGAAAAAAACCCAAAGAAACAGACAAAAATTTAATAACCACTGAAGGGTGAGACAAAAATACCCATCACACTGCAGCAGCAAATCTCCAGTGTACCCACACCTTACATTGTGCAAGCAGCTTGACCTCTTCCCACTTCCTCATTGACAATTTTTTTTTTTTTTTTTAAATATAGCTAGAAAAATCTCAGGGAGGAGTACTGAAAATGATCAGCAGCATGGAATATTTTCCATACGAGGAGAGGCTAAATAGAAGTACTCCCCTTGGAGATCAGAGGACTAAATCACAGAGGTATATAAAATATATAAAACATACAAAACATATATTATATAAAAATCTATTTTATATATAAATATTTAAAATATTTAAAATATATAAAATACATAAAATACATAAAATATAAAAAATATGCTCCACACGTGGCATGGAAGATGCAATTGGGGAACTATAGACATTATTTCTTGCTGTACAAGCACGTCATGAAATCGTCAGCAAGCCCTGAACAAACAGAAGGAACAATTTCTTCAAGCAGTCTATAATGAAATTGTGGAGCTCATTGCTACAGGATGCCATGGAAGCTGAAAGCATAAATGAATTAAAAATGTGATTAGACAAATTTATGGATTCGCCTCCATCAAAGGCTGTTAAACAGAAGGATGTGGTTTCAGTACCTGACTCGGGAAATCTTTCAGCAAAGATTTCAGGAAATCTGCAAGGATATACTGAGGAAGGAGGGCAGAGGATTTGCAGTCCTTGTGAAAGGGATCGTTTTTGCTCCTGATTTTCCCCTGTGCATGTTTTCTCTAAACAGCTGAAACTGGATTGTCTCAGACACAGGATCCTGAAAAATCCTTTGGCTTGACTCACTATGACTCTTTATAATTCTTTCTTTATTTCATTTTTCTTTTCCCTTTATCTGCCTTCAGTTTTTATGACCAAGCCATTGGATGAACTAAGCCCCTCAGTAGCACAGCTGCTGTCTGACCAGACTTCACAACCCTTTTTGATTTGTGGGGTTGTTGGACAGTTTACCTGTGCCTTGTCTTAGTGCTCAGCACCTGGAAAAAGCAGGCAGGATTTTCAATTAACTCCTGGGTACATGAGTCATAGAATTAATTTTCCTTGATGCACACTGGAGATGTTTTTGAAGAGTCTGCTAGGCAAGACTGGGCAGATGTCTGAGGCACACCATGGACTAACTGCTGGAAATGACTGAGCTGAGCTGGGCTGAAAAAAATCTAATGAATTTCCATTATCTAAAAGAGCACTTAAAACACAACTAGGAGAAAAAAAAAAAAAAAAAAGTGTAAATGATCCAGCTCTGGAACAGGATGCAAACACCAACTGGGGGAAATAAATAGAGCAACTAGGAAATGGAATCTGGAAAGTAGTTTTTAAAAATTACCTCTTTTGTAAAGTGATACATCTGGGAATCGCTCTGCCTTTCCTCTTCCCCACATTCCTGTTCTCAAGGGGAGGCAGAAATGTAAGTAGGTACATGGAAAAGCAGAGGTTAAGTGAACAGCAGCAGGGAAGTGAAGTGACAGTGATATATTGAAATGGAAATGGGGGTGGTCGATTTGATCTGCATATAGAGGGGCATTATCTCCAGAAACCTCTTGATTTAACCATGGTAAAAGCACATCTGTGGCACTGCAGCTAGTTTCAGAAAACTGTGAATAACAAAACCAGAACGAATTGCACCGAGTTTAAAACCCACAGCAAAATGAAAATAGGGAAAGACTTTAACAAAGCCATGAATACATCAGCAAAGAAGAAGGGGGAAAAGTTGTTTAAGCTGAAGTACACTGCTGGCACAAGAACAAATGGCTGTAAACTGCTCATGAATAAATTTAGGCTGGAGATTAGAAGAATTTGTCTAGCCCTGAGAGGAGTGAGTTTTTGGAACTGCTTTTTAGTAGAAACAAGAGAGACAGAACACTACTTTATTTCCAAATGACAGTGAACAGCTTATATGATATTGTTGCCTGAAATAGAAAAGGACTGTGTCTGGCAAGCCAGGAAGTCCCTTATATCTTTATATTTTAAGCAATTCTGTATTATAAGATGAAAGTAGATTTGAGATCATAAACATTTGAAGGGCAGGGAGAGAATTACTTTCTTGAGAAACTTCTGAGAGTGGTTATGCAATATTTTCTCAAAGGGACTCATGGATGACTCATCATTTGGGTTGACTAAAATAAGGCTGAATAAAGCAGCAATCCAGGTAATTTCAAGATGTGCCAGCATGATGAACAAGTCAGTCTTAATTGTCACTCTTCACCAGGAGTCACGTCACGGGGCCCTGGGGATTCAAAGCCTGGATCTCAATGGCAAAAGTACAAAACAGAGGGAGGTGGATCCTCTGAAAGCTGCTGAAGAGGAGGAGATGGTGGCCAAAAGTTATGAATGTTGGGCTGGGGATTCTCAATTGCTCATCCCAAGGGATGTTAGGTTTCCATTTTGTTGGCATGACCAAGATCTGGATCCTAGAGGGGATCATGCGGGAGGAAACATTTCATGGGGAGGATGCTCATGGACCCTGAGCAACCTGGTCTAGAGGAAGGTGTCACTGCCCATGGCAGGAGAGGATTGGAACGAGATCATCTGCAAGGTCCTTTCCAGTCCTCACTGTTCTCTGATTCTATGGTTTCAGAAGGAGGTTCAGGACCACCAATTCCAGCTGCATAGTTCAAAATGTCATAGAAGAACTTCAGATTCTGAGGCCACGTGGCTTCTAAAAAGTTCACAAAACTAAGGTAAGTAGCCATGAAAGTCAGTACCTAAAAGATCAGACCTCAGGTATAAGGATTGGCCAGTGCAGACTGCAAAAGTAGCTACTAATTTTAGTTTTATATTTAAACAGCTTACTATTCTCTGAAGATGGCTTGTGGGGGTGGTTTTGTTTGTTTGGGGTTTTTTTAATATTAAGCTGTCACTTAACTTTGTGTTTTGCTTTGGGAAAAGATGATGTTGGAAAGGTTCAGTGATCCCCTCTCCTCTTTCTCAGGCACACAGGAGGATGTCCTGTCATCAGAATGACAAACATAGCAGAGGGTTTCTGTTCAGAGCTCATGGAACTTTCCAGACCAGTGGTGAAAATGATGGCATGGAGACTGGAGTATGTGGAAAAAAGGATGGAAGATCAGGCCAGAATGTTTTTCTCTTACAAGAAGAGTCACTGGCACTTAGATTTAGTGCATTTTTGAGATAACCTGGATCCTTTGTAACATATCACTGCGGCACTAGGACAAGGCATGCTTTAGGTAAATAAGGTAATGACTTCCCAGTGGTGCTTTCAGCAAACTAGAACAGATCTGTAACAAGATGAAGATACTAGTTCTAACTTCATTGATTGGCTGTTTTAATAGAAAATAAGCCAAAGCTAAAGTAGACATGCTTGGGAAATTAAGCTCTCCCAATGAGTTTTGTGATTTTAATTAAAACTGCAATTTTGATTCTTTGCATTGTAACCCTCACTTCCATGCATATCAGTACAAGGTCATTTAATTGTTCTCAGAGATATCTTTTAATCTACTCCCTTGAGACTTACATTCCTTGATTAAATAAATATGCTCTGGGAGCATTTATTATCTGACCATGCCCACTTACACATCAGATGCCAGGCATTACCCTTTATTCTTAATATACGATCAAACTGATAAAAGCATCGGAGTTCTGGGCTCTGTCCAACACCGACGGATGAATAATTAAAGTAAAAAAAGACTTCAAGTTCTCACATTTCTCTTTCATGATCTCACTTGATGTAGCTTTCAGTACTGAGAATACCAGAGCTGGACAAAACTCTGACAGCAAGACTTTCACCACCAAAAATATAGGTTCACAATCATTAATTATTTCCTACAGATTCTCCTAAACTGCTTCAGCTGAGAGATGGAAATGCAAATCCAGAATCCAAGGCACTGCTTTGAGATAGGGTCATTCAACTTTCACAGAAGTGATCATATTAACCAATTTTTCCCCCAAACTTATTGTATCTAAAATAGTGAACATTTAAAAAATGCAGGAAACCCCCCCCCATGTGTCCACCATTAACGAGCACAAAGGTAAATCATCTGATAGTTTGATACAGCTGCAAGTAAAAAAAGCCAAGAAATCTCTGAAAAGTCAGATTAAGAAATGGAATGGAATGGCAAATAATTCCTCCCTGTTTCCACAAGTCAAGCCTCAAGCAGCATCATGCAGCTTTTAAGTTTTCAACTCTATCTTGAATCATGTAGTCACTTATTATGTGTTCATCTCACTTTGATTCATCATCCCTAGCTGGAGAGTCAGACCTGCCAAGATTCTGCCATTTTTCAGAAGCTTCTTTGGGAATGTCACAGGAATTCTGTTGTGTGACACGGAGGAAGGACTCAGCTGTGGCTTCCAGGCTAATTTTGTCCAGAAAGGGCTTGTGAAACCTGTTCTACCAGCAGCTGAACAGAGACACTGATGACCTGAAACGTTTCCTTTTAGCATCACAACCCTCCTTCCATTTGGATTTAGCCTTTCTGTCTGCCAAGCCCAATTATTTCACTGTTTTCCCCCCCTCTAGAGTCCATCCACATTTTTCTGTGCTGACTGAGGTCCTGGGCCTCACAAAGCTCCTGCTGCCTGGAGTAGAGGACAGGATTCTGAGTCGTGTGGCCTTTCCATCCCTTGGAGGCAGGGGAATCCTTGTGGGAGGGTTGATAAGATTTTTCCAGTATAAAGTGCAGAAAATATTCAACTCCTTCCACCTGCTTGAATTTCTCTCAACAATTCCCCAAGCTGTGTGAAGGTCAAAAGCTCATTCCCTCTTACAGCATCTTTCACTGGTTCTGATCCCTCTCTGTTTTCTTATCTATTTCTCTACCATGTTCAGCTGTAATGAGTTGATAAGAATTCAGATAAGGAAATTACAATGAATGGGGTGTTGTTGTTTTTTTCTTCTTGGACACAAAAAAGGACAGATTCTGTGTGCCTTACTCTGGGAAACCTTCCCTGTAGCGTTGCTTGTGATTTGTCACAGAGATGAGCTGTAATCTGCAGTTCTGTTTTCATGAAGATGATATTAAAGGCCAAAGGTTTTGTGTCGATGCAAACTCTGAACGTTCCAGGGCAGCTTCTTCATTTCAGCATTTTGAGGAAGATAAGGATTTCTTCACAATCCAGCAGAGGGCCCTGGATCTGATTTCACCTTTTTTTTTTTTTCCTTTTTTTTTCTCTTATACAATGGAGCTGTTCACAGGAAACCAGCTGAGCTTTGCTTTCAGTTCAGGTTTGGATTTTTTTTGGTAAAAGTTAAGTTACGTTAAGGAAAGAACGTGGCACAAGTTATAAAAACAAGTAATCAGAATTATTTACTTAACTACCAGCTCCACTGCCAAACACAGAGAATAAGAAATCATGATTTTAGGGGTTATTTCTATCAGGGATTAATCCTGCCTGGTTTTGCTTTTTCAGCACTGACATCAGCTAGAATTTGGGGAATGTAGGCTTGTGTTCATTGCAGGCATTTAATTCACAAAATAAAGCCACAGATGAGTAGAGCTGGTGAGAATTTGCAGGTTGTTCTCCCCAGTTTGAATAATGTGATACACAGAATGCACTACAAAGTGATTTTGAAATGTAAAACATTCATGTTCCCTTTGAAGGGCTGATGTCAAGTGCCAAATGATATATCAATTAAATGGAAAACAAATCCCAACCCCGCAAATATTGTACAAAAACAGCTTCTTTGAAGTCAATGGGACTAATTACAAGTGTAAAGTAGAGCCTGGTTGTACAGCACTTCTGTTAACTGGAGTTTAATCCCATCAATTTAATAAAAAACAGATCTCAGAACAGCTCCAGCTTGGCTTCACACTGACAAAGTGCAATTCCTGCCTGGCTCAGCCATCTGTGGGTCTCTGGCATCCAAATCCTGCCAGGACAGGGTCTAACATTGCCCCGCAGAGCTCCACAATTCCCATCTCAGAGATGAAGTGTGTGGGCACCGACTGGCAAAGAGTGTTTCCAGTATTCCCAAATCCTCTCCTATCACACCCAACCTTGGACTCCAAAGGGCAGCTGGACACATCCAGAATTTCCTGTTTTGAGATGGACTCGCCTTGCTCAGGCTTGACTGGGCAACAGGCATCAGCCTCTTCCTCAGGTTACTTCTTCCCAATGAGCAATGTTCAAATGAAAAGTGAGAAATGGGGAGTTCTGAGCTGGATTTTGATTTATGGATTAGCCCCAGTGGATGCTGTAAAGCTGTTCTTGGTTCTCATTTGTATACAAAACAAGAAAAGTAGGCCTGTGCTATGAAAATGGAAGAAAAGACAAATGTGTAGCTCATTGGGGGAATATGATTCCCAGCTATCAAGGTTACACCAAGGCAGCAATTGCAATGTTCATTTTTTTCCTTATCCTCAGACCACTTAGATTAAATTTGATGTCTCAAGTTACCTATGAGCATCATATCTTTAGATAAACCGATGTCCTGCACATCAACACCCTCACAGCAGCTCTTGGGAGCACACTGCTGATTATCCTCAGGTGACAATTGCTTAGAGGCATCTCTGGGCACAAAACATTGCTTTTACCAAGCATGTGCTCCCTTTCCCTGCAGTTTTGTCAGTATTTTCATATTCTGGGTTCTAGGGTTTCAGAATATTTTCATATTCTGGTTTCTGGGTCCTAGGAACGGCGGCTGTGCCTCTCAGTTACACCAAAAGGAGCAATCTCTTGTGGATTTTGGAAGGGGTTGTAGGTTTTATCTCCACAGGCTGAACCTCTGGTACCCTCTGTGTCATGACATATTATAAATAGAAACCTTTTGAGTGTCCTCCAGCTCACAAGCTGTAATCTTCAGTATCCATGGGTTTCCGGAGATGTGCAAATGGTGCATAATCAACACTCAGAGCCTGATAAAGGCATGGATCAGCATAAATCAGGACTCAGAAGCCAACCCCTAATGGACTTGCTGAGGAGCTGTGTAAGTGCACAGAGCACTCTGTACACAAATACCTCCTGATGTAATGCAAGGGAATGAGGATTCATTAAAAAATCTGTTCCTGAGTCTCTGGCTGTACCTTTGGAGTACCAGCCTAACTGTCCTATGACTGACACAATTCTGGCCAAACCTCTGTCTCATTTTTTTCAGCTTCTCCCCAAGCAAATTTGTGGATATTTTTATTGTAATTATCTTTTTGTTTGCTTTCCCTGTTTTACCAGTACCAAACCACTGCCCACATAAACTTCTGGGATGATCTGCTCAGGGGTCACATGGGCTGTCTTGTCTCATACTTTCAGCTGGATCATTAACAGTGCAATTAAATAGCACCAGCCCCATTGGTGTCAGTCTGAACATTTTCCTTCAGTGAGGATTGGCCTCTGAAACTGCTCTGCCAGGACTCAGAGAAGGAAGTCCTGTTCCATGCAGCTGGGACTCTCCACAGGACAAATTCTAATGCTTCTTCTTGTAGTACCCCTGGGCTGGGCTCCCAGGATGAGCACTGGAAAAGGAGGAAAAAGGAATTACTGTTCTGAAGATGCTCCTGAGCAGCACTTGCAGTTGGATGCAGAGATCCTGCTGCCACATGGAGGATGTACTTGCAAACAGTATCCTGAGATAAGACCGTGGATTCAGATTCAGACTGCTGGGCTCCAGGACAAGGAGTCATTTCAATAGATGTGTGTTTAGAGGGGAGAGCAGAGCCTTTCAGACACTTGGGTGGCAAATGCAGCTGAAACTAGGCCAGGACTGGATGTATCTTGGATATCCCACCTACTCACCTGTCTGCCCGGCTCAGCTCTCTGTCTCTACAAAGAGGTTGAAGCTGGGGAGGAGGGAGAACTGGCCACGTTCATCAGAGGCCTCTTGGGTTTCCTCCTCTCTGACCCCTGACAAACTCCCACCCCACAGCTGTGCCAGGTCACAGGTTCCATAGTTTCGCTGTTTAAGCTCCTGTCAGTGGATTTCCTCGCAGAACCCTCTTTCCAGAGAAACAGAGGTAATCCTCAGCGCTCCCAGGGCGGCTGCTGATGTGCAGGGGATGAAGGACAGAGCAGTCAGTCAGGCTTACCCAGGGAAAGCACCACCTTTAATCACATTGCATTACAACTGCGGGGCTGGAGAAAGCTGCATGATGTGGGAATTAAAGGGCCAGGCAGGGTCTCTGTGTACTGCTGTGAGGCACCCAGCAAACCCCAGAGCAGTGGAAGTGAAGGGAGGTTAAATTACACAACACACGGTGAAGATGCTGCTATTTAGACTCCAGTATATTTGGAATTGCACTTCTTAAAGATCCAGGTTGAACCAGTCTCCCCATTTTACAGCATGTGGTAAAAGTTGGACTATCCAGGAGATCATTTTAGAGAGCTGCACTTTGGGACTCAGCACCTGTCTCATCTCTGAAGTTGTTCATCTCAAAGGGAAGCACTCCCTACACAGCTGTTTGTCTGGGAAAGGTGGGATCACACCTGTACTTTTTGTCTTTCCTGGGCTTGGCACATGTTCCTGGCACTGAGATGCTTGTGCCTTCAGAGCAAAGTAGGGTCTAAGACCCACTGGCTGGTGCAGACACTCCAAATTCCAAAGCAGTCTGGAATTGGAGCCTGTGGTGGGTCCCAGGAGGGCTGTGGGGGAGGTGGGGAGGTGGGGGGTGCCTTGAAGCTCAGGAGTTTGGGGTACAGCTATTTCCAGAAAGACCTAAAACATTGCCACAGTTGTGGCAGTGGGAGGAAAAGATGAAAAGGACCTTGGAGAGGCTGCCTGGCCCTGCTTCACTGCCAAAGCTCATGAAGATGGAGAGGGAGAAGGTGTGAAGACCAAAGATCCAAAGGGCTCCCTGGGAAGGATCTCTGCGGGCTGAGAGATGATGAATGGCCTTTGCCGTGGGGAGAGCCAGCAGCCCCCAGAGGTCATCTTTTCTCTCAGGCCTTTTTCCTCTCTGTGAGAGTTTTGAGTGGTTTGGCTTGCCCAGGAGGAGTTGTTATTCCCACCAGGTTTCCAGACTTTCTGTGGGTGTTCCAATACCTCCCTATTCCTTGTAAGGTGGGTGTGTGCCAGATTAACCCCACAGCACTGGGGCTCTCTGGGTTCTGTGTCCAAATGGGATCTGACTGCATGCTGCAGAAGGGAATTCATGCATGCTGGCCAGCCCAGGGCTGTCACACACTGCCAGAGGTTTTCCTGTGTGAGGGTGAGGATGTGAGACACATGGGAAGCAGGTGGGCTGCAGTGCAGATGTGGTGAAGTGAAAAAGAGACTGTAGCTGCTTCAGTGTTGAAATCTTTTCTGTGGGGCAGGGGAGGTTGTTTTACTTATCTTCATTTTCCTATTTATGTCAAAAGCCTCTTTTTTTTTTTTTTCCCTTTCCCTATTGCAATTCATTTATTCTAAAACCTCAAGAATAAATCCTCAAGGAAGAGGAGATGATTTTTTTTCCCCATTGCTGAATCTCTTGATATACCCTGCCAGGTCCTGTGCTCTTTGCTGGTAATGTTACATCTGAGACCACAAATCCCCTCGAGGTTCAAAGTCACTTTGTCCCAGGATTCTGCAGCATCCCCAGAACACAAAGGGCTGTAATGGAAAGAGAAACAATTTGTGTGTCTGTGTTTTCAGACTTCATATATTCAGAGGTTTATAATGTCCAAAGGGTAGATCAGATAATTAAATACCAATAAGCAGAGATAGATGAGCCCTGTGCAGGTCAGTTTGCTACACAATACAATACAAACTACCAGGAGCTTTTAAAAAGCTTTGAAAATAGAAAGAATTCATTTTTGTTCCTTGTGCCACTTAAACTCACACCTCTCTTAAACAGGTATTTGATTAAATCTTCATCCACCCTGATCTTCCTATGGGAACCTTAAAAAAAAACCCCTGCAAATTAACTTCATGCAGGACAGCCCAGGTTGAGCCAAGTTCAAAGTTTTCTCTACAGTGTGAAAAATGGAGTAATCAAGATCTTTGAGTATTGTCTTGTTGCTCCTGTTGATTTTTTTCCAGTCATCCTGGCAAACCAAAGCTTTGCTACCAGAAGTGTATGTACCACATCTGTGATAGTCAGTAGGAGCTCAGGCTTTGTATCCAAGGTTTGAGATCAGGCCTCTGGTTTTCCCTTGCAATATATACTTGCAATATTGCAATTAATTGCTCTGGTGATGAGCAGAGCTGATTGTATTGCATGAGACTATTCCAGGTCACCTGAGGACTGCACAGGAAATGGTGAAATAAAGTCTTGGGTTGCATTACATCTCCAGGCATGGTGACTCCATCACCTCCCTGGGCAGCCCCTTCCAATGCTTGACAACCCCTTCCTTGAAGTTGTTCCTGATGTCCAACCTGAGCCTCTCCTGGTACAACTTGTGGCCATTTCTTCTCATCCTGTCCCTTGTTCTCTGGGAGCAGAGCTGATCCCCACCTGGCTCCACCCTCCTGTCAGGGAGTTGTAGAGAGTGAGAAGGTCCCCCCTGAGCCTCCTCTTCTCCAGGCTGAATCCCCCCAGCTCCCCCAGCTGCTCCTCATCAGATTTGTTCTCCAGGATCTTCCCCAGTTCCTTTGCCTTCCCTGCACCATCCCCTCAAGGTCTTTCTTGCCATGAGGGGCTCAAAACTCATCACAGGATTTGAGATGCAGCCTCAGCAGTGCCCAGCACAGAGGGACAGTCACTTCCCTGGTCCTGCTGCCACACTATTTTTGATACAGGCCAGGATGCCATTGGCCTTCTCAACCACCTGGGCACACTGCTGACTCCTGCTCGTCCCCATTTCTATTCACTAAGCAGAGCACACACAGCCCACACTCTTTCTTCTCAGTCCTTTCCTGTAGCAACACTGCCTGTGTTCACAGCAGCAGCCTCAGACCACGCTGACCCCTTTGGTGTGTGGAAATGAATCATTCCTGGCGGCAGTGTGCACACATTCTGATGATGCTGCGTTATCACAAGAGCTTTGTGATGGCCCAGTGCTCTCACAGCACAGCTGCCAGGGGCTCAGTGCTCTTGCAGGCTTCTCCTGAGCGCTCCAGCCCACTGCACACTCACACAGAGAGACTCATGGGGCAGCCCAGAGAGCTGTGGATGCAAAAGAAAACTGGGAAACCCGAACAAGGATGGGAGTTAAGAACTACAGGAAGACACATTTTTAAAAACAAAACATACTGTATATTACTGGTTTCATTAATATCAGTGTTGATGTCATCAGAATCTTGCTGAAATCATAATCAGACATTATACATGCAAAAGGGGGAACCATGAATCCAGAAAATTGATCTCCTTTGCTCATGAGGTGAACCCTGATGGGATGGGATTTGGCATTACCACCATGAGGACTAAAATCATTGCTGCTGATCTGCAGCAAGCATGTCCTCTCTCAAAATAAAGAAAATCTAATTAGCCTGGGCATGTTCTTGACTGTGAGGGGGCTGAGGCCCTGGCACAGGGTGCTCAGAGATGTTGTGACTGCTCCATCCCTGGAGGTGTTCCAGGCCAGGTTGGATGGGGCTTGGAGCAACCTGGGATAGTGGAAAGTGTCCCTGTCCACGGCACTGTGTTGGAACTAGATGGTCCATGGCCTCTTGGCTTCCTTTCTTCCCAAACCATTCTGTGATTCTCAGGCAGCAGCAGGACAGAGTGAGGATAAGGGTGGCAATTCCCTGGGAAGATAACACAAATGCAAATCCTCAAGGCTACTTTTGAAGGCTTTTCTTTTTGTACTGTGGTCTTACCCTGCATTTCCTCTCCCCTGGTCTGGAAAAAGTGGAAACATGTTGAGTTTTCAAAGCCAAGCATAAGCGTGCTGTAGCTAGAGAGGATCTGAAACCTGCCTAGGGATGCTGTGACACACAGATCACAGCTGGAGATCCACTGCTGCAGCAGGCAGAGAGCCAGGTGGGAATGAAATCTTCTGGCTGGGGCAATTACACTCCACTGTGCAGCTTGACGTGTCACATGACAAGAGAGAGGCCCTTCTACAAGGCAGGGAAATTGTTTCCTTGACCTGTCAGCGCCAGGGCTCTTTGCAATGCAGGAACGATCCCGTACCCTTCACCTGAGCCCATTTCCTCCTCTGTAAAAGAACAGCAAGGAAACTTGTTCCTAGCTCACCTCAGAAGCGGCACAGATTCTGTGAAAGCGCAGATCCTGCCCTGAGCTTTCACCTTTGCTGTATCTCATGCTGCTGCTGCTCTCACTGACAGCAAAAACCCCTGACATTTCTCATCGCCTCGGTACACACACACACACACATCATTTTCGTGAGGCAGTAAGCAAGCAAATATAATGGCACAAAAAAAAAAAAAAATTAAAAAAAAAAAAAAAGGCACACAGACACCAGCTGTGAGTTTATTTTGACAAGTGCCAATAAGCTGCGATCGTGTCTCCAAGCGCGGCTGCAAACAGAGAGGAGCCAACCGGGAAAACAAACCCAGGGGCAGAGTGCGGCTTCCCGCGCTGGGTTCGGGGCTGGCGGAGAGGGGCAGGAACGGGGCGATTTTTGGGTGGGCTCGCTGGGAGCTCTCTGCCCCCTCGGCCGAGCCCGGCCGTGCGGGAGGAGCCGGCGGCTCTCCCGGCGGGCGCGGGGCCGTGCCCGGCTGCGGCGCCTGCGGGATGCTCCGGAGCGCAGGGATGCGGAGGAGGGGGGCTGCGGGAGGGGAGAAGAGGGAGGCGTGCGCCTGCCTGCAAGCGGGCATTTCTTCCCTTCCCCGCACCAGCCGATGCCTACCCTGCCGAAGCAGTTAAACGGCGGAGAGAGCAGCAGCAGCAGCCCGGCTGGCAGATTCCTGCCCTGTGATATGCCAGCCACAGGGTGACGCAAGGGCTGGAAGGCTCCGACTAACAAGCCATTTTCACCTGCGTAATAAGCGCTAGTGGAGAGAGGCACGGCAGCGGCGGCGGCTCCCGGAGCCCGCAGCCGCCCAGACCCCAGCGCGGCCGCAGCACAGCCAGCCCGGCGGCCCCCGCAGCCTTTCCGGCGGCCCCCGCTGCACCCCCAGAGCCGGAGACCAGCGGCCGCCTCGCAGGCAGCATGTCAGCCCCGCCGGACCCCCAGGACCTGCTGCTGGCGGGCACTGGGGTGCACTGGGCTGCGGACGGGGCCAACCAGTTCGCGACTGGGGCTCCGCTGCGGGATGGAGACGGGGCTCAGCAGCGGGAACAGCTGGGATTCGGCTCCGCCAGGGAACACCCGCCCGTTACCATGGCGACTGCATCCCCAGGTAAAAGGCGAGGGGTGCCCGGGGATGCTCAACAAAAGGGGCCCTTGGCGGCAGCATCTCCCGGTTGTCTCGTTCCCGATGCTTCTGCCTCTGTTTTTCTCCCGGCCTGGCTGCTTGGAAACATTGCTGAACGAGTTAGTGAGTGCATGTAGGGAAACAGAAAATAACGAGGGACTGCGGCCTTTGCAAATAGTTATTTTTTGCGGATGTGGGGGAGGGGGGGGGGACGCAGGAGCCAGGCAAGTTCCCTAAAGCTCTGAGCAGTTTGTTGGGCACGAGACAACGAGATTTCAGGCAAATGTTGAAAGGTATTTGATTTCACCTTACTTGATGTGGACGGGTCCTCATTTGTCATACACCTGTTCACATCTGGAGTGACAGATCTCAACAGAGTTACTCCAGCTATTCCCCATGCACCTGGAATTCCTGCATGGCCCCTTATGTTATGTCAACACACAGATTTTAATGGAGTGCCTATTCTGAAGTGTTTGTTCATTTTGTGCATGCTTTTGGGACTTGTTCATTTATTTGTGGACTTCTTGCCTGCTGTGTTTTCCACCTTTTGAACGCTGAGGTGTGTTCGACTTCAGGTGCATTTCAGTTTAGGGTCTGTAAGTTCACTGATTTTCAGTTTATTTTTGGTATGTGTTCAATTTCTCTTGGTTTAAGGTTGCTTTCTTTAGTAAGTGTATCAATAGGATCTGTTAATGAACCCCAGGAGGCTTCAGCTCCCCATAGCTTCTGGTAGAAGTATTTGGGGGAAAATGACTCTCTTTCCTTCTTGGCAACAATTCCCTACTTTCTTTCCCATTGCTGTCTGTCAGAGAACCCAAACAGCCAAAAAACCCCAGCCCTGGGGGAGCTGCTGCATCCCATCTCACTGGGAAGTAGATGTTTCCATTACAGAGCCTGAAGTATTAAACTTGTCTTGAGTGAGTTGAGGGTCAGGGCTCGGGACAGGAATCGATCTCCGTTATGCAATTGCTGCAGGAGCATTAGGAGCTGCGTTTTTGGGCTGAGTCCCTTCTAATCCCCTCCAGTCAATCAGCACAAAGAGTAGCTGGCCAGGAAGAGCCTGTGTGGCTACGTGTGCTGCTCTGCTCGTACCCACACGCGTGGTCTGGGTGTGCTCCCGCCATGGACGTGTCCCTCCTGCCTGCCTGTGACCGAGTTCAGGGGTAAAACGGGCTCTCTCACACCCCTCGGCTGATGTGGGAAATGTTTTTGCTGCTTTGTAGCTCTGGGCAGGCAGCTCATCTGCTGATGTGCTGCTCATTCGCTGAGCTGAGTGTTGGGTTGTGAAACGTGACTTTCTGCTGGAGGCAGAGGGCTGGGAATGTCAGTCAGGCTGCTTGAGTGTGTGCAGAGAGGGGCAGGACTGGGGTCTCCAGGCAGGGCTGCCTCAACCACATAATGACACAAAGAACTGGGGGGAAAGAATCTTGTGAGCTTTTTTTGTTCACTGATGAATAAAAATATGGCCATGCTGAATCTTGGTGTACAGAACAAAGAGGGGTGGTCTCTTAAACTGTGTAAATCACCATTAAATGTGGAACTGCTTACATTTAATGGAGGCTTCTTCAGGCTTGTCATATTTGTAGATTTATACTTAAAGAATGCGGAATAGACAGAAAGAAAAGAAAAAGAAGGAAGAAAAGAGAAAAAAGGAAACAAAGATGAAAGAAAAAAAAACACAAAGAAAATTTTCAGCTTTTGGAATCCTCTGCAAAGGGGTTTTGGATGTGTTTGTGTCAAACTGTGGCAAGGTGGAGGCAAAGTGAGTGATACAGACCTTTTTTTTTTTTTTTTTTTGGTGTTTGCTGGCTGGTGGGCTGTCAGATCAGCAGTTCCATAAGAGTAGCAACGTGCTTCAAACATTTCCCATTTTGTTTTCCCTGTTCAATAAAGAGCCGTTGTGTGGCTGTGCGTGTGTCTGGCCGGCCATGGCAGGCAGAGCAGCATCCCAAGCAGTGCAGCCCTGTGCACGCAGCCTCCCTCTGTTTGTGGCTGCAGCAGCTGTATTTCTGCTCCACGCTACCTAGAGAGCCACGACTCCCGCCCCCTGCACCGGGGGAAGTAAATAATTCCCTTGTTCTCCCCGTGTGACTAAGTATTCATAAGTTTCTGAATAAGAAGACTGTCATGCTGTTGAGTATCTGAAACTGTCAAGCTTTTCTGCAAACTCTTTATTTCTCCTGCTCGGAGAGAGATTCCTGCCTGCTCCTAAGCCATAGGAACGGACCCAGCAGGAGATGCACGACTCCAGCTTTTTTTACAACACTGCCGTGGTCTGCCATAAACTCAAACACTCCTGACACAATGGGCCATCTGGGGACACTTTAGACAAGGGGCAATCCATCCAAACAAGAGTGAACTGGACAGAATAATTTTCAGGTAGCTCCCCAGCACATCCTCTATCTTCCTCCACACCTGTCAGACCGGTCTGGGTTTTTTTTGTGAAAATCATGGTTATGCTCTCCGAGGTAAGAGCAAGGCTTGGAGTCAGGGAGATTCTCTCAGCATGAAAATAACTGAAAACAAATGGTGGGAATTTATCACAGGTTGTGCAGATATTTGCTTATACAACCTAAACATTTGCAAACTTTTCCCTGATCATGGCTTTTGTTTTAAGTTTGAAAACCGGCCAGGGATTGTTGAAAGGTTCAGGAATATTTTCAAGCTGGCCGTGGGCCCGGCTTTGAGCCAAGCTGGCTTTGTGTCAAAACCTGGTGAGTGGTTTCTGAATGATGAAAAGCCATGGATTTCAGTCCCCATTCTTTGGATCAACCAAAATCGGCAGTGATTGAGACTGCGGAAAAAAAATTCCCACGAGGAGTGGAAAGCTCAGAGATTTCTCAGGCAAAGTCAGGGCAGCAGGGAGCTGCAGATCCCACATCAGCCTCTCCTCTTGCAGGGCTCCAATGAGGATAAACTCCAGTAGCTTCTGGGCAGGGAGAAGGCTGTTTCTTTTCCTTTTATCCTTGGCCCCTGAATTTTGCTGAAAATGTCTCTCTTCCTCAAAGTGCAGAATTTTCCTCCTTCCCAAAAATGAATTTTGTTCAGGGCTGAGAGGACCTCCTCTCAGGCAGCTCTTGCAAGGACTGGTGAGCAAAGCAGTTCTCAAGGGCTGGTGAGCAGTTACACGTTGGTGAAGAGAGCCCCATGTCACCCAACACACCATCTGGTCACAGATTCTGTTATTTTATTTTTATGCACCAACAGTGATTAAAATCCCTTGACAGGAATTATTTCCAAAAATATTACACAGGCTAACAGGTGTTCCCCAGGATAAATACATATGTTTTCCTCCAGAGAAATGGCTAAATGGAGGAATGGACTGTACCTCCATGCTGGGCACATTCTTCAGGGAAAAATAGCAGGGAAAGGGCAGGAACTCATACAAGTGGTGATTCCTGTGTCAGGATCTGGGAAATTCCATGCAGCCTGGTGCATGGGTGGGTATTTATAGGGTAATACAGTCAGTGGTGTTATGCCCCCATGTCCTTGCAGCTGAGATTGAGAGAGCTGCCAGCTCATGCTCACTCCAGGCCTTCAGGCAGGCCACAGCAGGCAGGACATCCATCCCTGGCAATCCTGGCCCGTTTCCAGCTGCCTCCAAAGTCAGGTCACATGTGGGGTCCAGCTGCCCAAAGGAGAGGAGGCCAGTGCCACAGGGGATGGCATTAATAACTGGGACATGTCTGTGGGGACACAATGGGATGGTGAGAAGGGCCTGTGGGAGCCCTATAGGAACAGCATCCAGGGGTTGGCTGGGATCCCCTGGGGTGCCTCAGTGGCGTGGAAGCCCTGTGCTTGTGGGAATAACAGCACCCATTTGGTGTGTGCCAGTGAGGGACACAGGGACTCAGAGCCGCTTGGATGAGGCAGATGAGTTGAGGAACAGCCTCTGAGGAGCAGTGGGAGACCAAATCCCAGGAGTGGTTCATGCTGTGATAGGTGCAGATATAACACAGAAGACCATGAGGGGTGTTGGCTCCCACTGCTCCGTGATGAGGACAATCTCTAATGTCAGTGCTTTAAGTAAAGCACCTTTTCAAAAACCCTTTCTAAATTCACATCATTTGTAGAGGCTGGGATTGAAGACTGTGCTGTGTATGTTCTCACCATGAGCTAACCCACCAACCCAACCCTCTGCCTGCGAGGGGCTGCAGTGAGGTGCTCCTGCCATAAGCCTGCACTTGCATTGATGATGCTGCACCAGTGAATCTCAGTTTATGGTTTCTTTCCAGTTAGTGGCAGCTTTGCACCTCAGCATGAAAGAGATTTCTGATAGTTTTCAGGCAGGCTGAGAGCCCCGTGGTTCACCTGGGTGGAGAGAAGTAGGCGTGGACATGAAATGTCTGCGCTGCTTGGGTTTGGCACTGGCACTTTTTGGGATGTCAGATCATGGACAAATGCAGCAGATTCCCCAAGACAACTGGCTCTTTGTGGCCTTCCCACCCCTTCCCAGGTGTTGCTCCAGGAAGATCTCCCTCTCCCCAAGCATCCATAGCAATGTGCTGCTCAAAGCAACCACCAAGATCCAAACTCTAATTTTTCAAGTTGCTGTAGTAAAGTCTTGATATGGTGCATTCACTGACCTAAGAATGACACAGGGGAGCCTCAGCAGGTGTTTGGAAATATGTCCTGAACTGCCAGACAACCATCCTCAGATTGAACCACCTGATGCCAGATTTGGATTTTTTTAGATTTACTTTGGAAGAGTTTATATTCATGCCAATTCTACTGTCAACGTTTTAGTCCTTTCTGATTTAGAGAACTGAATTTAGTTCCTCTCTGCTGTCTGGATTACCCATTCAAAACTTCTTATCTAGTGCTGTGAGTGAAGGGGACAGGGATCACTTGGTGTTCTCCCCATTCCCTGGTGTTCTGTTAGTGCAAGCAGATTTTGCAGAGGGACACAAACAAAGCGGATTTCTTCTCGGATCTTTCTGTTCTTGTAATCCTCGTGAAGCTTGAAAAAGCAGCCTAAGCCCACAGTTAGCCATCAAAAAGAAAAAAAAATTCTGTTGAACTACCATCCTTCATTCTCACTTGGGTAAAGCCAGAGCAATGGCTCCTGCTGGGCTTCTCCAGAAATGCTCTGCATTTGGGGGGCTCTCAGAGGTGCCTAAAACTCCTGGTATAAAATCTGTGCAGCAGTGTAGTTCCCAACTCCTTACAGATCAAAATGCAGCTGATTTTTCCCCTGTTCCTCACAGGGATGCAGATAGCTCTGTCTGCTTTTACTGCCACACTGATGAGTTTTCTTCAGCCTTCAGGGCTGCAACTGGGTTGAGGAAGAGGATGAGGCAGATGAAAGAGCAAAAGTAGTACCAGGGAGGGTGACTCACCTGCCTTATTTTAATCTTCATCACTCAGTAATGAAATGTTTTATTTATAGGCGAGGAACAGAGGGGGAGAGTTTGGGGAGGAGGAGAATGGTGTGGAGTAACTGAATGTCCCAGTTACTGCAAGTGTTGGGTTTTGTGGGTTGCAGTATTTTCTGGGCTGTGAATCTCCCCTGGGCTGGGTGGTTCATTATCTCTCACTGGTCCAAGGGTCCCAGGAGGCACATCTGTCTGGTTTTTTTCTTCAGCTCTGGAAATGCCACTCAATGAGGTGTTTTATGCCTTTTTTTTTTACCAAGAAACCTGTATTGTGCAGGTGTCAGTCTGTCTGGGGACAGCGACCCCAGAAAAGGTTTGCACCTTGTCTCTGTTTCAATCCTCCCAGAAAAGTTTGGGCAGATCCCACAGGTGTGTTTGTCATGTCCTCACAGATGATCCCATGAAGGGATCCTGGCCCAACTTCATGTCCTGGATTGGCCCAGGGTGCTCAGGATTAGAGTTAGGCTCTGCTTTCAGTCCTGAGGCCAGAGTTGGCCTTGAGACCTAATAATTCTGTGCTCAAGTGTTTTAGCTCAAAGTTTCTGAAACAATCGAGGAGTTTTACTGCAGGTCCCCATCATCAACAGGGAATGGAGTTTTTTAAATGGGTGACTTCATTGGAGTTTCCCTCACTCTCCCTCCTTAGTAGCTGCTACCTGTAAAATATGGGCCAAGTATGCACTGAGATTTTCAATTTTTAATGTAGCATTTATGTCTGTTCTTCATGTGCTATTCTCTTACTTATAAATCAGGAATGCTTACAAAATTCTGAGGGTTCTTGTTTTTCTTGGGTTGATTGTTGTTTGTTTTGTTTTGTTTTTTTTCAAAAGAGAAAGTGGCCTCCACATAGCAAACCCTGTTTCAAACAATGAAGCATTATTTGTAATTAGTTTTCTAATTTAGGAGAAGCTGTAGAGTTGGGATGATTCAGCACTCAGGAGCACACCTCACATTTCGTGTTGTTGTTTTTTAAGACATTTCTGATTTATGGTCAGTCTATTCCTCCAAGAAACCTCGTACCTTCAACAGTGAGAATAAATTCTTGGCACTCACCTGCAAGAGAGGACTTGAAATAGAGAGGACCTAAATCACCTGTTTCAGTCCTCCTTGTTTCAATGAAGTATTTAAGATTCTAATTTTATGGAACATAAGTGCATTCTTAACTGCTATTAAAATTAAGATGGTCTTAAGCATATGCATAGAGGTGAGCATGTTTTGTTTAATTTAGGGATAAATGAGGGAGAAGATATATCATGTATAAATTGGCTTTATTACCCATTAGACCAGACTGCTTCAGGACACCTGCATGTAAAATGGAAGCACCAGCACTTACCCATCTCGTTACAGCGCTGTGAAAATTAACCTTTAAAGAGATGGAAAGCTTAGAATGAAAATCATAATCACGTTGCCGTTGTTCGTTTTGATCTATCACGTGCATCTAGGTGAGAATAAAAATTGTTAGAAATGACTACATCCTTCATAAGCCTGCCACTTTCAAATATTGAGGTGTTACCTCACAAACATTGCCTTTGTACTTGAATATTCCTTAAGAGCAGCCTTTCCCATCTGTATTTAAGTAACAGCTGATAAAAGAGTTATTTGCATGTTTCTTTCACTGCTGTTATGAGTTGCCTGCCCTCGATGCAGCCTCCTGCTGCCGTGAGATCTTGCATGAGAAAAAGGTAGCTGGTTTTTCAGAGATGATTTCATCACAATTGCCAATTAACAGCTGCAGCATTCCCAACATGTCCCTCACCCAGCAGTGCCTCCCATCCTGGATGCTGTGCTGCAGTGGGGTGTTTGCCTGGGTGCAGACGATGGAGCAGGGAAGATGCTTTCTGCACCGGGGTGGCTCTGCAGACCTGCAGAGTTTTGTCAGCTCAAGGCTTCTCTGTGCCATTCAGGGCATGAGTTATGTCTTACTTTTTCAGCGGTGCTGAATTTATTAACTGCAGCTGATTTGTTGCTGGTAGCTTTAAAGACATTGGAGGGACTTATTAACTGTGGGCAGTAAAACGCAAATGCACGGGGCAGCCTTGTCAGGCTGGAAACTTTCCTGCTTCCAGGATCTTGTGTTTCTCATCTCTGAGGGTTTTTTTTTTTTCTGTCCAGATTATCAGTCTATGTCCTGGGTGCACATGTGGGTGTCCCTGGGTGAGCCCTGTGGCTGAGGAGGAGGGAACACCAAGTCTGGCCAGGGCTTTGTACCCCAAACACAGCCCTGGGTGCCATCCCTCACCCCATGGGAGCCCCCATGGACATTTCGAGGCCACAAAAGCAGAAGTTACAGATCCCAATGACATCCCCAGCTTTCCCTGCACTGCATTAGTCACTGGCTGCATGATCAAACAGAAATCCTCACGCTGGGCAGGCTCTGCAGCACAGCTGTGCAGAGAAGGGCTGCAGACAGCCTGAGCCATCTGAGTCTGTGCTGATGTTCTCCTGCTGAGCCTGGGTGCCTCCAAAACACTCAGGGGCACCCGTGAGAGAGCTGCTGGAGGGACAGACTGCATTTAAAGGTTGCGATCAGCAAGAGAGTTCTGCCATTCACAGGCCTGACCCATCCCCTAAGCAGGGCCCTATCCCCCCACAAACATCATTGTGCATGTCAGGAAGGTGGGGACTCTGTCACCCCACACAGGTTTTGGTGCACACATAACCAGCAGAGCAGTTCTGCATGGGAACTCTTTTAATGCCAAGCTCCTGGGCAGCCCAAAGGGCTGGATCACAGCCTAAAGCTTGCCCTAAATCTGCCACCACCGTTCAGGTGCTCACCTGTATCCAGGTCAGCTGCATCCCCCTCCCTGTGTGAGGCACCGAGGCCACGGCAGGGCTGGGAGGTGAAAACCTGCAGCCAGCAGGGCTGGGGATCAGTGTCTCATCTCTGCTCTGATCTGTGGAGCAGCATTCCATGGGCTTTGTGGGAAGGGGGAATGAGGTTTCACATTCAGCTCTCCACTGGCTGCTGGAGCACGGGGAGGGGGGGGTCTGAATTCCAGTCAGTCTTAATTGGGTCTTTCCCTTGATGTCCTTAATGCAGGGGCAAAAGAGGTGCACTTGCTGCTCATGTGCACGGGAGACGTTTTGCATCTCGTGGTATTTTCATTTCCGTGGACTTCAGCACCGAAGCAGGATGCAACACGCTGGAAATGAAATGTGCACTTCAGCTGAGCTGGAGGCTGAGCTGCTCCGTGCAGGTGGAGCTGTGTGATAGGAGCAGCAGGCATTTGTTATTTGCAGGCTGATTTCGGTCTTCTAAAATCAGTCTGCTGATCCTGCCCCTTACAAAAGTTACAAAAACGTGTATCACAGTTTGTTCATCTTCTGTTTAGTGTTATCTCAGGATGTAGCATGTTTGTCAGTTTGCTGGGTTCAGGTGGGTTATTTTTTTTGTATTTTTTTTCCTTTTCTTACAAAGGTTTATAGCTCTGGTAAACATCACTGAGCAAATGCTCTAAACTGCAATATTGCTGTGCACCAAATTTTAATTGACACAGTTGTTTTTGATGCAGGGCTAACCTAAAGCTGAGGCTGATTCCTCTCTTTTGCAGCTTTTGCAGTTCTCTAAAAGAAGACATAATGCAGCATTTATGTAGTTGCTGATTTCTCTGCTGCTCTAGCAAATTATCACTGGAGTGGAATTTAGAATTGATGCCTCCAAATTTCCTGGTTCTCCTAAAAATCTCTGTTTATAATTTGTGATTCTCAGAGTGTAATTAGTTTGTAGGAAAGTTTGTTAGGCCCAAAGGTGACAAGAGGCCCAAGATGATGTATGAGAGTTAAAAACCCAGAGGCGTCCCCTCCTCTGAACACACTGTTTATGGGAAAAAAATTAAAATAAAATAAAAAAATTTAAATAAAACAAAACAAAATAAAATAAAATGGGTTTGGAACCTCTGGGCAGTAGCTCTGTTTATCACTTTAACTAAGAAATCCCTATAGCAAATTGGCTGGTAAGTGGCATCTTTGCTGCTTGCAAGAGAGGATTTTTGTAAATCCCTCGGAGTTTTAGGTGGTATCTATTTTTCTACATAAAAAGTTCTGTGAGTATTTAATGAGAGTATGTTGAACTGAAAAGTCAAATAAGCAATTAATTGATTGGATGGACAGATGTGGAGTCATTAAGTCAAACCTGGATTACTTCTACGTGGATGAAACAGGAACTCTGCCTATGAAAATGCATACCTACCTCTGCTGCCAGGAGAAAGGACTGAATATCCCGAAATTAAATTTTTTTTTTAGAAATTTGTCATCAGGCAAAAAAAAACCCTTTCTGCAAGAGATACATGGACTAAAATAGTACTAATAAAAATAGTGAAATCTTAGAAATAAGTGCACATATTTTCAAATTATTCTCCGATCAATTCATGTTTCATCTTATTTAACTGTCAGCAGTGTTTAGAAAAGTACCTTTCCTTTCATAGGAAGACGTTTATTCCAAATATACATAAATTCCATTTCAAAAGCACTAATTCCAGCCTACAAAGTTCTTTATTCTATTTTAGAATTGCCATGTCATGTACATTCTTTCTGTTGTGATTTTTTTTTCCCCTAATCTAAAAAACACCACTGGAGATTATGAAGGATTATCTGAGCAGTTTTCATAGTAAAAGCCAGTTGCCATTTTGGGAATATTTTATTTTCCCCCCGCCTCATAGTCCTTTTGACATTAGCCTTTATAATTCAGTGCTGTGTAGTAGAAGTTCAGGTCAGAGCTGAGGAGACAGGCCTGGGGATTAATGCTGTGTGAAATATATGCAATCTCCTTCCACTTTGAACGTGCTAAGCAGACCATGTATAATCCCCGGAATATTTGGTAGATCTGCCAGGCCTTGAAGATGGCATTTGTAATATTTGTCCAGCTACATGTGTTTTTTACGTGCTTGTCCCTCCCTCCCTGTGCCATCCTATTCAAAAGTGAGGAGAAGGGGCTGAACAAAGACTGAGGAGTAAATGTACCATTCCCAGGAGGAGATTTTAGAGTTTGGGTTTCTTTTATTCCCCCCTTCTCTCTGCTGTTGCTTTTTAATGAATCGTTCTTCTAACCTACTTTAAATTGAGATTCTAGCATGCTGGATGTTTTGCAGATGAATCATACTGTGCAATGCACTTATGCATATCTGCTGTGCAAGTACATTGTCAGCTTGTATTTGGTAACCTACCAGCAAGCAGGAGCCTTTTTTTTTTTTTATGGAAGCTTGGGATGCTGACATCCTTCTCCAAGTGAGAATAATGCAGCCACTGCTAATAAATCAGCCTGGGTCCGGGGATGTCTCACCACTTTGGCTGCATCCTTGATTAGCATTATCCTCAGAGGTATAAATTAAAGAGGAAAATATATAATCTGGGAAGCTTTCCAGCATCATCTTTGAAAATGAGAGCTCAGTGCTTTGGTGGGATTTCTTTGGTGGAGGAATGCTAATAGCACTGCTGAAGATGTGCCCTGATTGCACCCTAAAGAGCAGGAAGATGCACAGAATAGCTTACTTTTTTTTTTTTTTTTCTTTGTCATCAAGATAACTTCTGATGTGATCTGCACTGGGTGAACAATCTTCTACCCGGTTCTGTGAATTGATCCCAGAAGTGCAGCTTCAGTCACTCCCTTTTTTACTGCTTGTTCCCTTTGTCTGACATCTGCATGGAACCTGGTGCATGTTTTCCCACCTCGGCCTGCAGACAGCTGTTAGAGAGTGGACACAGCCCCTCTGACACATTGGCCAAAGCCTGAGCTTCAGCAATAAAGATTTCAGGAATTTCTTCTGACTGCTCCTACAAGGTGTCATCACAGCTGGATGGTAACTCCTGACACCTCCCTCCCCACCAAGGGAAGAAAACTGTGCTGCAGAATGTGCTGATTTGCAAAAAAAAAAAAAAAAATTTCACAGGGAGGGTTTGATTTTTGCAATGTTCCAGCTGTGCTAAATGAGCAGAAAGGGGAGTTTTCAGCATATCAGCAACATCTTGGAAATGGAAATGCCACATCTTCCAGCACTTTCTGAGTAAGTTTTCCCCTTCCCTGCCCATAATCCACTCGGGTCCTTGGCATGGAGTGGCACTAGGAGTCTGGCATGGCTTGTATTTGGAGTCTTGCTGTATATAATGTCTGGGTTTCTATTTGCTTTCCCTTGGCCAGCTCTCTGCCAGCATCTTCCTTTGCTTTCCAAGAGATGGCAAAAAGCACAGAATGCAGGACAAAGCTGTTGTTCCTCAGGTTGCCTTTTGGGGAGGCATCATGTACCTTTATTACTATTTTCTTGATGGAAGATCTAATCCGTAGGAGGTTGGAGGGTCTTACAAACAGCCCCCAGGAGCTGCATTTGAACTTGATCTGGGTCTGATGAGCCCTGGGCAGTGCCAGGCTCCTCCAAAGAGGTTTTGGCTTCATCATCAGTGACTCAGTTTACAGGGCCTCTCAGGCTGAGGCTCCAACAAGTCATTGCTCTCCCCTGAAAAAAATGTAGGGCAGTTATTTTTACTGAGTTCCTGAAGATAGTTATTTTTTTTCCTGCCTGTTATCACTTTTAAATTAATATTGAGGATCCTTAGTTATGTTTTACAAAGGCATTCACCCTTCCAGCTCAACAAAATAGAGGGAATACCATGAATTATTTGCTAGCCCTACTGACATTGGTAGATTTGCTGAAGCGACGTGTTTCAACATTTCCAGACATTTTTCCTGTGGAGCTTTCTCTTCCATAGAATGGTTTTCTGTTTCCCCTTGATTTGAGATGAAAAGAAAACTGAAAATAATATGAAATTTTCCCACAGGACAGAATTTCTTTTGCAGTAGCTTGGCTTCTAGGTAATGTCAGGCATAACACAAACCACTGTGATCAGTGTGCTTAATTTCAACCCTGCATTTATGACTTACTCCTTGACATTTCTCCCTGAAGAATAACGACATAACCACACTTTACTCCCAGCTTGAAAATACCCATTAAAACTGAGAGCTCCTGCAACAGCAAGCAGGGTTTGTGAGCATCTATTTAATGCAGTCAACAGGGTTGTGACCTGGGTTTTCTGTCGCTGGAAATGAAATTCCCTCCTGGTCCAGCCCATCTCATCACTGCTGTAACACCAAGAAGGTTATTTTCTCTTTATGGCAGGTGACTTTGCCAGCACTGTGGTGAAGAAGGCAGGAAGTGTTCCCCCAAGCCAGCAGCTGCCCAGGGTCCTTGGATTTAAATAATTATCATAGAATGGGTTGTGTTGGAATGGGTTTTAAAGACCACCCAGTTCCAGCCCCCCCGTGCTGTCGGCAGGGACACCTTCCACTATCCCAGGTTGCTCCAAGCCCCATCCAGCCTGGCCTGGAACACCTCCAGGGATGGAGCAGCCACAGCTTTTCTGGACAACCTGTGCCAGGGCCTCAGCCCCCTTACAGCAAAGAATTTCTTCATAATAACCTAAACCTTCCCTACTTCAGCTGAAGGCCATTCTCCCTTGTCCCATCACTGCATACCCTTGTCCAAAGTCCCTCCCCAGCTCTCCTGGAGTCCCTTTAGGCACTGGAAGGGGCTCTAAGCTCTGTCTGGAGCCTTCTTTTCTCCAGTCTGAGCAGCCCCAGCTGTCTCAGCCTCTCTTTATAGATGTTTTCCAGACCTATGGTAGCTCTCTGCTGGCCTCGCTCCAACAGGTCAGCGTCATTATATAGTGCTCCTTCTTCACTCACTTAAAAATGTGACTTGCCTGTTGATGCCAAGCAAGGGTAGGAAAGTGAGGGAAGACAGCAAATGAAACTCTTTCTTCTTAGTCTCTATACAAGACTTTCCTTTTGGGAAAGCCCTCCTCTTCTCAGGCTGTGTGAGGAGGAAAGCAATGCAGCTCCCCATGAGTGGGAAGTGAAGCCTTTAGGAGCCATCAGGTTCCCTTTTCCGACCCTGAACTTGGAGCTGCAACCACAACTGCTCCCTCAGCTTTGCTGTGCTGCTTGTTTCAGTCAGCTTTTGAGGAAAAAAAAAATTAAAATGGTCTGTTCCAGAAGTTTTCAACCAATTTCAGTCCCATTCAGCTGGATGGCAGCAACTTCTAGAGCAAGTAAAATCCAAATCTTACCAGGAGTCTTCTGCTCCTGCCTGCTTCCAGCACCAGATGTCCCAGGCTTTTGTAACTTTTAGAAACTAGAAACTAAGAGCCAGATGTGAGAAAAAAAAAAAACAAAACAAAACAAAACAAAAAAAAAAAAAACANGAAGAAAAAAAAAAAAAAAAAAAAAAAAAAAAAAAAAAAAAAAAAAAACAACCAAAAAAACCCCACCATGTTGAGCAAAGAATCTGCAGAACTGCTCACTCAAATTTCTGGTTGCAACTGCTCTGCTGTGCCAAGCACAAGTTTCTGAGAGGATTAATTAAAGAAGCTGGTTTCTAACCTTGTCCAACATAAAGTTGAGAGGGAAAAGGGTGTTTCCTCCTGGTGCTTGGTGAAACTGACAGGAGAAATGAGCTACATTTAAAATCAGTGTAGGCAGAAGGGTAAAACTGTGTGAATTACACAGAAGTGTCAGCCCAGGGAGGAGAGGAAGTCAGCATGGAGGGGGAAATGGATAGCAATAAAAAAAATCTCAACTACTCTCAAGAGTTTGGATTTCTCAAGCAATGGATTTCTCACCAGTTCATGAAGGGATCTAGTGATGGGGGTTAAGCTTATAAATTCAGCAGATGCCCTTTGGTCCACGTCCCCTGTGCTCACAAGATCTGGAGGCGAAGTTTGCCTGCAAAACCATCTCCCTCCACCCTTTGTTCAGTTGGAGCAATTAACATAATTGCATCTGAAAAAAGCTTTTGAATTGCATTTTTGCTCCTCAGTTATTTCTTTCAGTCAGTTGAAAGGTCTGAAAGAAATGACCTTGAAAGAATGAAATCCCCATTCTTCAAAGCAGAGACAGATCTGTTGAGCCTTTCACCGTGTGAGTAGTACCTGGAGGAGTGCTGTGCCACAGCAGGGCCTGCCTCATGTGCTGGGTTCACTCTCCAGACCCTTGGAGGCTGGCTGAGCTCTCCCAGCTCCTGCCTCCAGAACTGGGAAAGCACAGGGAAGACCATGAAAAAGCAGAATGATCTTGGCCACCTGTATGAATATTCGGAATAAACAGGAGGAGGTTATGCAGGGACAGGGCACCTCAGCAGGAGGAGGCAGCTTCCTAAACATGGGATGGGAAACCCCAGATGAATCCATCAGGGAAGGATTGGGGTGTTGAGGGTCACAAGCCAAGCCCAAGCTGTCAAGTTTTATCTTCTTTTCTGCATTAAATGCACGAGACAGTGTTTCTTGTTCAGACTCAGATGTTTATTAATTCTTATCTATGTTACAGCCTCACAAACCATGAGTTCTACAGCATTTCAAGCTAACAAACTAAAAATGGAGCTGTCTCTCTCTCTCTACAAGGCCTTTTAGGGATAAACTTTCCAATTATGAAATGACACCTAAATTATTTTTACTTTTAACCCAGTAACCAACCACCCGTGGCCCTCAATGCAGACTTTTCTACCCAATTACAAAACACCACCCAGAGCCGTGAAGAAGAAGGTGAAAGAGAAGGACTGGCCTCCACCCTAAAGCCTCCATCTTGCCTTACATATATATTACTATATTCTAAAGCCTTAAACTCTGAGCTTTCCACCATGTGATGTCACACACTTCTGTTCAAATTACACACCCATAATCCCAGTGCTGTCATTCAATTTTGGAAGCCTTTTCCAAGGCCTCAGGTCAAATGCAGTGTTTTCTTGGGGGTCAGTGCCTGTCAGCACAGAAAGCCTGAAATTCTCAGTGCCCAGGGTTCCAACACCAAGCCACCAAATCTTGAGCTGTTTTGCTGTTGCTAAACAGCAGATGCCAGACTGAGATGTGGTGATGTGTGGTTTTTTCTGTGCAAGATGCAATAAATGGCCTGGGGATGGGCGTGGTGTCCAGTCTGGAGAACAACACCTCAGGAGCAATGCAGAAAACCCAGGGGAGAGGGACCAGAGTGATCAGATGTCAGGGAAATACAGCCCAGGAGGGAAGGTTGAAAGAACCAGGCTTGTTTGAGCTAAAAGTGAGGATTGCTGGGGTGCAGAACAAGAGCATTCTCTAAGTGCTTTGAGTTCATGAAAGCCCAAGCAAAGAGCCTGAGCCAACCTGATCTCCAGGAATGGGTGTGGCTTCAGCTGCAACATTCAGATTAAACATTTGGAAGAAAAAACTTTGGAGAATGTGGACCTGTGGGACAGAGGAACACAGGTTGCTGTGTGGGTGGTGGCTGCAGCTCAGGTGCTGGAGTGGGCAGTGCAGAGGGACATCACCCAGATGGCAAAGGGGGTGATGCTGCAGCCTGGGGCCAGCCGTGGAATCAGGTCTTCCAGGTCTTTCTGGCCCTGTTTTTTGGTGAATCTATAAGTTGAGGTGAGGGATGGCAGCAGGAAATACACTTTTTTCTTTTTCCATCTTAGTTTGGCTCCCACCTGGTACAAACCAGCAGCCTCTCTTCCTCTTTGAAAATGTGCATCAACCACAAGTCACAGAAAAGTAGGAATGGCTGATATTTTTGTGTTTCAGTGTCTTTTTATGGTAATTATTTTTTTAAAGCAAAATAGTTCTATGTGTGTTTTCCAGGAAAGCCCGGCTCTCCTTAGGGGTAGTGGGTGAATTGACTCCTGCAGACAAATCTCAACTTAATATTCAATAAGTTGGACAACAAACAGCAAACTTCAGCACAAAATAATAACAAGGATTTTTAATAAATGCAGGCTTGCCAGAGAGAAATTACAGAAGATAAATTGTGCAGTGATAATTGGATACTAAGGGCATAGTGCCTGCATCCAAGGAATGAGGAAATGGAAGAAGATACAGCAACTACAGTCTTATTAAACTGATTTAATTAGTATTGTTGCAAACATAAAAGTAAAGGGAAAATGGGAAAAGTGCATCATTGATTTATAAATGTGGACTGTGAATACAAACCTGATAATTTACTTCAGTAAGAGAGTGATTGTTTTCTAACAGGGTTTCAGTGAATGAAAACCCCAGCAGTGCTTGGAGCACTTCTGCTGGGGAGACAGGCTGAGAGATTTGGGGTTGTCCATTCTGGAGAAGACTCCAGGGTGACCTCATTGTGACCTTACGGTACTTAATGGGAGCTTATATAAAAGAGGGTCAGTGACTTTTTATGTGGGCAGATAGTGACAGGACAAGGGGGAATGGGTGTAAACTAAAAGAGGGGAGATTCAGACTAGGTATTAAGAAGAAGTTCTTCACTCTGAACGTGATGCGACCCTGGCACAGATTGTGCAGAGAAGCTGTGGCTGCCCCTGGATCCCTGGAGGTGTCCAAGGACAGGATGGATTGGGCTTGGAGCAACCTGGGATAGTGAAAAGTGTCCCTTATGTACCTGGGATGAAGCAGTGAAAGTAATAAGAGCAACATCAGAGAAAAAAGAGTTGAAATGTTAAATACCTAACACTTGGTTCTGATGTTTTTTGATTTGCTTTGAAACAGTTTTAATTCAATTAAAAATTAAAAAAAAAGAGAAAAAAAAAAGTCCAGTTTTATAGAAATTAATTTTCCCAGCCAATTCTTTTAAGTAAAAATTTTTCATGGTTCTGAAAGGGCGAGGAAGTAATCAATGAACATTGTTTGGAGAAATGTAGCACCTCTTCCCAACTGTGCTAATATTGGTGAGAAAACAGCATTTCCTCAGACCAGCTCGTGAGTCAAATTTGGAAATTATTCCCTTTATACTCAGGCTCTGTGGACTGCTCATGAATATTAGAAGTGTGAGCTGTGCTGCTTAATTGTAGCTTCTTCTATGAGTCACATGATTTTTTAATGAGGATCCTTGATTGGAGGCATGAGCAAACACATCTCTTATACACACTTGATTGTGCCAATTTCAGGGCTCATTTTCTCTCGATGCTGATACATAACACATTTGTCATTGGCCTTGGCAAACATTCCTTTGCCAGGAAAAAAATCATTTCTCAAGTATCAACAGAAGATGATACATGGATTTAGCTAATATAAAGTGTGTAACAGAACAATAGAGTCATAGAATCATGGAATCATTTAGGCTGGAAAAGACTTCTAAGATCATTGAGCCCAACAGTTCCCCCAGCACTGCCAAGGACACCGTTAACCCATGTCCCCAAGTGCCACATCCACATTTCTGTTAAATCCTTCCCTTCACCACTTCTGTATCATGTCCTCTGTAACAAAATTAGGAAAATAACATTGAGATTCACTTGTGAGATACACTTGGGTGGCAGCAGCATGTGTCCAGCTGTGGGAATTCTATTAGGTGAAGTCAGAATCCTCTTCAGGAAGGGCTGATTCATTTGCTTTCTAAGTTCTGCTGTAAGTTGGGATCTTGGTTTGGGTTTTTTTTTTTGTGGGTTTTTTGTGGTTTTTTTTTATGTTTTAGGTTTCTCCAGGGCATGAGGGTGGCTGTAATTCTCACCTCAGAACAAGAGTGGGTGTTGCAGCTCCAATATAGCTGCTCCAGTGCCACACCTTCTGCCCATCTCTGGGTCTCATCCTGCATCCAGCGTTAATGGGGAATCACAAGGTCCTCAAAAGATCTCCAAAAATCATAGAAAGGCTTGGGTTGGAGGGAACTAAAAATGTCATCTAGTTTTAGCCAGAGGAGATGGGCAGTTTTTACCATTTGTGGTACGCTGTTTGTGCAACAATTTTCTCATGAAAGTTTGTTTGTTAAGTTTGGGTAAAAAAACCCCTTTGTGTTTCCTGAAGACTCTATTAAAGCACACAGCTACAGCAGATTTCAGGAGAGCCTTCTCTGAAGTACCTCTTCACTGGATTTAAAGCTGTGTTTCATGAATATAAAGCATGACATATGTGATCTTCCCTCTGCCTAGCAGCAAAGGCTGATGCTGATGTGAGACAGAGTCAATGACCTGCCTGGATTGAAAAATAATCTTCATTTTTTTCACTGTAAAGGTCAGTACATTTGCACCAGGCCAGGATCCCTGACCTACTTGATTGCTGAAGTTACAGATTATTTTTTTTTTAAAGAGTACCAACATTAGATTATCTTTTTGGAAGTGGCTCCACAGGTACAATACTGTCATTTTCTGTTCCAGCTATGATTCCACCATTCCAAACACTGACAGTTGTTTACCACCTCAAGTGAATGTTGTAAATTCATTGAGGTGGCATGGTTATTTCCCAAATTCTTTGGTCTGTGTGTTGGTTTAAATTTTTAACAAACTGTCATTTCAAACACACTGCCAAGACAGCCACAACCCCTTGAACAACAGACACAATCAAAATCAAATTCTTTCCAAAACACAACATTGTTTTCTGAATAGATTCACGGACCAAAGGATGACAGCTCAAGGAAGAAAAAAGAGAAAGAAATAACAGGATTGGAAATGTGAAGCTGGGCATGGATGAACAGAAGGGCATCATGGCACTCCTTTGAGTATGCAGAAAACACACATTTGGGAAGAAAACATGGAGAATGGTTAGGAAAACATCTGGAAGGAGCGGTGCCAGATGCTTGTTTCCTTTTTCATTGGACCAGTATTTTTCTTATAAAACACGAAGACCCAATTTTCATGTCTTTCAATATTTACAGATCTCAGTCTGTATGTAAGGAGGAAAATAAGGTCTCAAGTAGAACTCTCTGCAGGCTTAAAATAATCTTGATATTCTCTGCTTTGCTGACTCAGCCTCTATGGCCTGAGATTTTGAAATGCTGGGAATGCCCAAATCTTTTACCAGTTGCTGGTGTGAGAAAGGATTTTATTTAGAGAGGCAAACTCTGGCCACCTCATGATTAGAAGATTTTAGCTTATGTTCCCACCACAGAAAAATCTTGTTGAGCTTGTAGCAGGGTGGCATTGACTAGAATAATTTTTCTTAATTTCTGCTTGTGGCTGATGGTGCAGTTCTTGCTTGAGAGATCTGGTAACGTCAAAGATATTTTAAACTGCAGGAATACACTTTCCCCCATCAACCACCACAAAATGCCAAGGACAAAAATCAATTTTTAAAACAAATCCTAGACTTTTGTTACGTGGCTTTGAGGTAGCATTGTTTTCCCCACTTAGAAGGGAACATATGCATTTTATGTAACCTTGAGTAGCTATAAGAGCAAATTACTGTGTTTTCTGCAAAACATTTGTGTTTTCTTTCACAGACCAATGGTCTTAAACTTGTTAAACCTGATGTTAAAGTGGTGTTGAACTGTGGGTATTTTTACATTTCATTGTGTGCAATGCTGAGACGAACTTCCATACAGCCTGAAATGCAAATGCTGGGATTTCAGTGGGGCTATAGCTAACATCATTATCCCATGGGGTAAAAACATGATTGCCAAGGAATTTAGAGAATTTCTTTTGCCATTTTCCACCTGGGGGTTTCTTGAGGATATCTTGAGGATGCTCCCATCCAGCTGGACATCACCTTTGCAATACAAGATGCTCCAACATTTTAGGGACCCCCAGGTGCAACACCACTTGCTGAGAAGCTCATATTTTGGGGATCTGAAGAGAGGACATGGCACAGCTGTGGGTGTTGTGAACACACCTGGGAGGGCTCCAGACTCTTCTGTCCTGTTCCAGCCCTGAGCCACCCTCCTGTCACATACCTGGTCCTGCCCTCTGTCCCTGGTGCCATGTGGGTCATTGAGAGCCAAAACTCCACCTTACGGGGCACTGAATTCAAATCACTTCCTACTCAGGCAGTGAATAGCATTAGAATTTTTTGGGGTTTTTCTTAGGCTTTAATTTTGGTAATTTAAAATTCATCAGAACTCGGCGGCATAACCTGAATAATCTATTTATTCACGTAAACGTTCTTGGGTGTGTTGCAAACACATGGTGCAGTTGTTTTGCCTGAATGATGTGCAGAGGTTCTGGTGGTGTGTGAGATGGGCTGGAATGAGCAGTGTGGCTCAGCCAGGGAGTTGAGAGAAGAGGTTATTCCCTCTATTCAGCCAAGGGTGGATAGAAAGGAAATTGAGGTACCTGAGCTGGCTTTGAAATGCCTCTGTTTTGAGCAGGGCTTGGGCTGGAGCCCTCCAGAGGTCCCCTCCAGCCTAATTTTTCCTGTAAATCTGACTTTTAAAACTTGGTTTTATCACCTTTCTCTCTGCTCTTCTTCTGCCTACTGTTCCTGACCACTTCCACCTGCTTTCCCATTATCTATAATGTTTTCCCATTATAGATATAAAGGTAATTAGGGCTATTTTAAAAGTTGGCTGCTGGCCCTCGAGGCCCTTCTGCACCAACAAAGGGGCTTGGGTTGCTTCTCAAACCCAGCTGCATGTCTTGTTGCTCTGCTGTGCAAGTCTCTTCACTCTTTCTGGTTCACAGACTGAATTAATGAAATAAAATATATGTATTTCCGCCTGCGACTAGGATTTTTCACTTTCTTCAGGAAAACAAACAAACAAACCAAATAAAAAGTTGTTTTTATTAAATCCCAGGTGCTCAATTTTTCTCCCTGCCAGTTCCTTTCATTTCACTTTGGAAACTACTTATTACTTTTATGAAAAGTCAGCTTGGGAAAAGACACTGCACATAAATTGCAGTACAGTCTGCCACAACCACTGTGCAACAAAATCTTTCTTCTTGGCTAAAATAATTGGCTGAATTTGCCAGAAACTTCCAAACGCTGGGGTCGATCAAGTGTGAGCTTTTTGACCCAATCACCTATCAAGACCCCAAATCTCAGAAATTCTTCAATTCTGGCAGTGCAGCAGGGAATTCCTGCATCCCTTATTTGTCCTACAAAGGCCAAATTTTAACAGTGTAAAGCAGAGATTTTCACTGGTGAAGCTGCTGCTGGTTTCAAGGACGAATAATCTGGAAGTGGAGTGGTTTTGTCTTGTTTTGTAGGAGTGAAAAGCTGGGCTGAAACTAAGGAGAAAGGTGAAGGTGCAGGGATGAGTTTTCTGTGAGGTGATTTGACTGGGCAGCTGGAATGGGGACAGCCACCTCTCCGTGCACATCTCTTTTCCTGTCTCTGTCCCTCTTTTCCCCATCCTCGGAGATGAGGAATGGTTTCCTCTTGGAGCTGGCACTCCTTGCTGGCAGCGTTTTGTGCAGAGGGGTGGTGATAACAGAATAAGGGCAAGGTAGTGACAAAAGTGCTGATGTTTGCTCATGTGCTGTGCTATCAGCCCATGGGTGGAAAGCCTGATTAGCACTTGAAGTCTTGATTTCTCTAGGGAAAAAAGTGTCTGGCCATGAATCTGCTGCTCTGTTGCACAGTGGAGGTACCCAGCTCATACCAGCTGGTTTGGACCAAGGCAAAGGGATGAGAGCAAGAGTGTCTGGCCATGTCTCTCCTGCTGTGGGCTGGCTTGTTTATTTTCTGGCCTAGTTTCCATGGGCAATGTGCACTTCTCCTGCTGTTCTGCTCACTCCAAGGTTGTTACAACTCTTGAGTTAAGTCAGGAAAGGAGAAAAGAAGCACCATTATCTATGTCAGTCAGTAGCTGCTGATATTGAGGGCATGCTGGAGCAAGAAGTGGTGCTCACTTTGCATTCCTCAGACGTTTTTCTCAGGAGGAATCCCCTCTGCTGAATGCTGTGGTATGAGGACAGAGCATGATGTGGGGTGGGTATTCCCAGGGAGACCAGAAGAAACAGCACAGTGGGGATGCAAAGCTGCAGATGATGTGGAGGCAGAGGAGGATGTTCAGACAGACAGAGAATGGGAAATTGCTAGGAGAGATGCTGTGGGCAGTTGAAAGCAGGGCATAGCCAGCAGTTCACTGTGGATGAACCACCTCTCCAACCATCCTGGGCAGTGCCACACTGTGAAGGTGCCACCCTGGCCTTGTGGGCTGCAGTCTGTCTGTCTTGTGCTCTGCCTGTCTGCACAAAACAGGCTGAGCAGCTGTGCCCAAGGACAAAGTGACATGGTGACATCTGCCACCATCCAGGCTGTAAAAGGTGGATGGGTTTGAGAACAGCCATTGTCCAGCTTGTGATGGTGACTGGTCTACAGAAGGCTTGGGAAGCCAGAGGACACTCATCAGGAGGTCCAGTTATAAAGGATTACATGGAGATTGTAGTCAATTGGAAAGTGGGAATGGCACACAGATGTTTGTAGGGTAGAGGGGTGGAGGTATTGACAGAAAACTCTGCCGTGCTTTGCTGTTGGTTTATAGGAGCTGTGAGGTGTGCAGCCCTGCTAAATAACATTGATTTCCTAAGTGTGGATTTTCCAGAAGTCAAACTGTGCTGCTGAGCCTTCATTCCAAAGTACTCTAATACAGTCTGCCCCAAATATAATCTGCTGTGCCATTTATCTGCACAGAATAGTCTTTTATCACGGCAGAAACTCCAGCAACCCTTAACTGGGTGGAGTGGATGAAAGCATGTGTTTGAATCCTGGAAAAATATGAAGCTTATTGTTAAGGCCTAAATGTGTTTTGAAAGGAGGTCTAAACAAAGAAGAAATATTTACCACAGGTATTTACTGCCTCTTTTTTGCAGAGTTCTGCCTCTCTGTTGTTCCTTTGGAAAATCTCTGCTGGAGTTCCTCCAGTAAGACCAATGACATCCCCAACATCTCTGCCACACCTGCATGGGCTGTGCCCTGCTGTGGGGGCCAAGGGTGACATGTGGGGTGGCAGACCCGGACCCTTGGCCACTGCATGCCAGCAGAGCTCCACTGAGGTCTCTTCCCTGGTTCTTTGAGTTGAGGTGGGCCGTGGGTTTGCAAAGGCCCATTCCAAAACCCTTCTCTGCCCCAGGACTATCCTTGGGAAGGGTGAATCTAATCCCTCACAGTTTGCACTTTGTTGAATTTTCCCTGCTACATTCCTATCTTGATTTTTCCAAGAACATCTTTGGCAATTGCTTGGAGGGCTTTGGGACTCCCCTTTCTGTTTTCTTTGGATTGCAGGCATGGAAAACTGCATGCACAAGATGCTAAATACTTGCATTAATTTCACACTGCTTAGGAGTTCCTCTGTCTCCTGACCCCTCCCAGCAGCTGATTAAACTGGAGTTGACCTTCCTCTAATCTACAAATTGAGAAATGTGTCAGCTATATCCCTTAGTTATGAAACTGGGATTATTCCAGCATGGATAAAATCTGAAGGCCATCAACTGCTCTAGTTGAGCTTCTCTCTAGCTGGGAGCAGGAATACAATCCCCCTACTACAAAACCTGCTGGGTTGGGTGCATTGTTGGGGAGCGTGCACCACCTCTTTTAAATGCTACACTTAAGCCAGGATGTCCTTTGTTTATGTTCTGAGCAGGAAAACAAAGCCCTTGGCACTGTGCTCTGTTACAGTAGGAGTTAATACATGGTCTGGTATCCAGGCCATTTCCAAGGAGATGTGATGTTTGCAGGTCATCCCGAGTATCCAAGCTTGTCCTACTTGCAAGCAACCAAGCAGTTCTGCTCCTGCTGGGGAATGTAACCTCATCTTCCTGCTTGGTTTTGCCTCCCTTTCTCTCCTGAGCACCAGCTGGACGTCCCTTTATTTCCTCTTGGAACTCCCCACACAGGAGCTGAATCACAGGGTCCCTGCTGGTCCCTGTTCATCCCTGTGGTCCCTGTGGTCCCTGTTGGTCCCTGTGGTCCCTGCTGGTTCCTGCTGGTCTCTGGTGGTCCCTGCTGGTCCCCATGGTCCCTGTGGTCCCTGCTGGTCCCTGTTAGCCCCTGCTGGTCCCTGCTGGTCCCTGTTAGCCCCTGCTGGTCCCTGCTCGTCCCTGTTGGTCCCTGTTGGTCCCTGCTGGTCCCTGTGGTTCCTGCTGGTCCCTGCTGGTCCCTCTTGGTCCCTGTGGTCCCTCTTGGTCACTCTCTGTGGTCCGTGCTGGTGCATGCTGGTCCCTGTTGGTCCCTGTTGGTCCTTGATGGTCCCTGCTGGTCCCCATGGTCCGTGCTGGTCCCTGCTGGTCCCCATGGTCCGTGCTGGTCCCTGCTGGTCCCCATGGTCCGTGCTGGTCCCTGCTGGTCCCCATGGTCCGTGCTGGTCCCTGCTGGTCCCCATGGTCCATGCTGGTCCCTGCTGGTCCCCGTGGCTCCTGCTGGCTGGCACAGCTCTGGTGACAGACAGGTCCCCTCTCCACCAGCCCGTCACCGCCAGCCCCTGCTGACACGGTGACAGCGCGTCTGGGACGCCTCCCGCTCCCCTCCCGCTCCCCTCCTGCCCATCTGTCTCCTGGGGAAAAGCACGAGGAGCAGCCTTATCTGCTCTGACAGGCAGGGTTGTGCAGAGGAGAGCTCCTCCTGGAAAGCAGATGGGGCCAATTGAGAGTGGACAGGGAGATGTGCTAAATAAATCCAGACCAGCCATTGCTTTGGGCAGGTGGTGGGGACAATACGTGTGCCAGGCATGGAGAGGTGACCACCATGCACAGGCTTGACTTTTGGCTGTTAAAATCTGGTAAAACTCCCATGCAGGAGCTCAGGGACATTGCTGTAAGCTTAATATTTACTGCTGTCTCTACTGAATGATAAAAAAACCCTCCAGATCATCCTGTACGATGGTGTTTCCCTTATGGGAGTGGCTCCAGCTGGATGTGTGTGCTGATGGGTGGGATGTGAGGATTTGCTCTGCAGCTGTGAGCGTGGTTTGTGTGGCCTTTCTGGCCCATCCAGGCAGACACCTGAGGCTCAAGAAACAGTTAAATGCATCTTCAGGATAAAGCAGGAAAAATAAATGGGTCTCGAGCGCTATGAGCAAGTTTCAGAAATATTTCTGCTTCTTCCTTTAATCTGCTCCAAAGAGGAATAAGCTGCTCGTTTCTGTGTTTGGAAATAAACCATGAAAAGGGGCATCCTTCAGAAGATGCTGAGCTGTGAAAGGTGGGCTCACACTGGGATGCTGAAATTGAGGGTGAAACCCCAGCACAGCAAAATTCTCACAGGCAGACCCAGAGTTCTGGAGAAGGATCATTTTCCTGTCCCTGCTCTTAGTGAAACCAGGGAGAGCCCTGGGATGGTACGTGGAAGTACCTTGTAATGTGCATGGGGTCGCTGACCTGGCAATCCTTGAGGGCATCAAAAAACATCCCAGTTAATACAGCAAGGGAATGTTTTCCCTGTCCATAATAGGGAAAGCTCCTGGAGGTGTTTGGAGAATGTGGTATATTTGCTATAACTTTGTTTTGACGTTTTCCACAACATTTCTCATGTTGTTTGCAACCAGAAGCGAAAATCTCCAGGTAGTTGTTGCTACTAAAAAATGGAAATTCTTTGATCTAGGGCTGTTCAAAGCAACAGAGACACAGTGCAGGACAGGGAGAAGGAGGAGGGTCAGGAAGAGGGTCAGTCTTCCTGGAACAATTTCCATGTCATCAGATAGCAACATTTTCATGCTTGGAATGAAAAACAAAAGGCTTTGACCCAAGAAAAACTCCCAAGTCCAGCCTGGAATAGTTTGTTTTATTTTCTGTGTCAGTTGGTTCTTGTCTCCATTCGTGTGTCCAGGGAAGGGCAGTGGAGCAGGGGAAGAGTCTGGAGCACAGGTCTGAGGGGCTGAGACTGGGGAAAAGGAGGCTCAGGGGGGACTTTCTCAGTCTCTACAACTCCCTGACAGGAGCACGGAGCCAAGTGGGGCTCAGGCTCTGCTCCCAAGGAACAAACAACAGGATGAGAAGAAATGGCCTGAAGTTATACCAGAGGGAGTTTGGATTGGAAAATAGGAAAAAATGACCACCCAGTGCCCAGGGATGGTCAGGCATTGGGATAGGTTGCCCAGGGAACTGTTGTAAATGCTATTCCTGTAAGTGTTCAAAAAAAGATGTGGATGTGGCACTTGGGGACCTGGTTTAGTGGTGATCATGGTGGTGTTGGGTTAAGTGTGTGACTCGATGATCTTAGAGGTCTTTTCCAGCCTAAACAATTCTGTGATTCTGTTCCTGTTGGACTGTGAGCACTTGGGAACAGCCACTCCATGTCTGTCTGCCCATTCCATGTCCAGCTGCTTCTCCATCACTGGGATGCACAAGAAGGAAACTGCAACTACCAGACCTCACAGATCTGCTGGGGTTCAGCCCTACCTGCCCCATCCTGCTCTGGAATCAGATGCTTCTAGCAGCCTGTGGAAACCCCTCAGCCTTCTGCTTGTGTCTCTTTATAAACAGCCAGGCATCTCAAGGCAGACAGGGAAACCCTGCTGGGATGCTGCTATTTTCCCAGTCCTCTGGATTTGAAGCATTTGCTTTGTGGTTCACCTCTAAAAGGACAAAAATGCTGATGAACCTGAGACCAGGCTGACCCCTGGTTACACTCAGGAGCCTTGAGTGGTGTTGATAATAAAAATCTTGCAAGAAGGACTAACACAGTCCAGGGAGAATCTCTCTCTGGGAGAATGGATCTCTGGGAGCACAGACAGGGATGGGCATTGCTATCTGCCTGTGGAAATGAGCCTGCAGTGTTGGCCACTGACATTTATTCCCCGTGCACTGCTCCTTTAAGGTCAATGGGAACCTCTAAAGGAAAATTTTAAATAAATTTTCAATTTTTAAAAGGAGTCAATTTTAGATCAACTGTTTTTCGTTTGTCTTTTGGTCTGGTTTCCAGACATTCAGTGCAAAGAGGTGTAAATAGGAGGGTACTTGTCCCCGTGGGTTATAGTGACTTTAAAACCTGCCCATGGTGGGGTTTGCCAGGAATGGGGGGAGTTATGTGAAAAAAAGGCTCCATCAATCACAAAATCAGAATAGATGATCGTGAACCACGGGGAGGAGTTTTTTTCCCCACTCTTTTCAGTAGGAAAGGTGCCTTTTCCAGCAGCAGTTCTGCCAGATCCCCTGCAACCTGCAAGGAGCTGAACAGATGTAATAAAAAAGAGAGCAGTGGAAGTACATCCTGTACTCCTGTTGTGGTTTTGCCCTCATGGTGCCTTAGGACAACCACTCCTGTTGAGGTGGGAGTTCCTCTGCAGCTCAGGGACTGCCCAGCAGGGCTGGGCTTTATGGTCCCCGTGCTGCTTCCCTCCTCCCCACAGGCTGTGTCTGTGCAGCAGGCAGGCCCTGGCTGCTGGCTCTGTGTGGGCTGGGGCTTCCCAGAGATGTCTGTCATTCCTGACTGGCAGCTTCTTCTCAGCAGCTGAGCATGCCAGGCACTTCCATCACCTTCCTGTTGGCAAACACCCTCAGCTGCTCTCCCGTGGGATGGGCAGGGAAGGCTCAGGGGGTCAAATCTGACCCACCACCACCCTAGCCCAGGCCTGAGGGGACAGGGAGATTGCTGAACTGTTCAGAGCTGGAGAGTGGGCAGTGGCAGGCATGAACACAAAGGGTTTTTTGGGTTATGCCACACAGGGGACTTTCTGCTGTTGGGAGAGCATCCTCCATGGGCGGTGGTGCAGGGAGGTGAAGCCTCCCTTTATCCATCTGGAGAGTTCAGCCCAGCAGGCTTGCCTGCCTCTGTGATACCCAGGGGTGGCCTCTGCATCTCCAGCTCGTGCAATATTTATGCAGCTGATCTGGTAAATGGCAAGGGTTTTACTCTTTGTTAGGTGGATGAGTGACCCCTCAGCTGTCCCAGCCACCATGGGTCCTCCAGAGAGCTCTGGGGTTGCCTGAAGAGAGCTTGTGAAGCATCATTCCCACAGCCTTGTGCAGATGAATTAGGTTGCAGAGAGATCACACATGAATAAATGTAATTTTGGGGCACACAGGTTAGCAGTGTTGATTGGGGCCTCATAAAACCTGTGGGGGCAAAGACACAAGTGTTTTCTTAAAGTGTGCAGTGAGCCTGTTTAAGCACCAAGGAAGGGGAAATCCATGGTGAAAAGTGGCAGACATTTCCCTAAAGCCTGGAAAATAGCTGAGGAAAGAGGAAAGTATGGCAAGCAGGACAAAACCTTGCCTCCAGGCCATGATCTGCTGCAGGACTGGGGTGTCCCCTGAAAGCCCAGGCTGCTGCAGCCCTGCAGGGAGGAGGATGAGGAGGAAGAGGAGGAGAAGAAGAGGGAAAAATCTCCAAGGACTTCCTTGCAATGCAGTAGGAGGTGTGGGGAGACCCTTCTGCAAGGGGATGTCCCCAGACTGCCAACGTGCCTCTGGCACTTCCCCTTTCCTGTGCCACGCTGACAGCCCAGTTACACACCACTGCTCAGTCCCAGGCTGCTCCCTGCAGCAGGAGTAGCAGGAAATCATCTTTGCCCCCTGCCAAATGTGGATGTGGGAGAGCCCCTGCCTGCACTGGCTGGGCAGGGACTGAACTGCTAATCAGGAGCCCAGGCTGAGGCTGTCAGGACCACCCCAAAGAGGGATTTGGAAACATGCCCTACAGTGGTTCTGGTGTGGTTAAATCCAGTAAGTACCTGAGCCTAACACAGGATTTCTGTCTGCATCCTAACCCTGGAGCTGGGTGTCTCAGGGTTGCCTCTCCTCGCTCTTCACAGATTTCCCTCTCTAGCATCTTGCAGGCTGCACCAAACACCTTCAGATCCAGCTTTCACCCCTGGAGAAATTCTTGGCCTTACTTGGTGGTGAGCAAAGTGACACACAGAGACCATGGCCCCCCCAAAGGTCACATTTAACAGTGCACTTGAGGGGAAGGCAAGGAAGCATGCTGGATTTTCATTGTATTTATTACTATTCACCCATGCAACTACAGGCCATGAACCAGTTTTTGTGCGTAGGCATTCTCCCATTTTTTTTGCAGCCTGGTTTCACATGACAGCTGTAGCACAGATAATGTTGCTGCAGTAACAATTTGTTGGACCCCAAACCTGCTTGGCAGTGGCTCCTCTGGCAGAGGGGAGAGCCCCTTTTTTTAGCAGCACATGGAGAAATGATGTCGGGGAGTTTCTCCCCAGCAAGCAGAGCCCTCTGAACCAGAACCCTTATGCAATTATGTGTGGTTTTTTGACTCCAGATCCCAAGAATGTCTCTCTTGAATAGCATGTTTCTTGCTGGTTCGTTCATCTGTGAATTTCCCTGGCAGGTAGCGTATAAATAGCTCTGAGACACAGGCGATCCACGAGTTCTTTTCAAAATACAGCATTGAGTCATTTTAAAGCCTCCTACTGTAGCTCTTTTAAAGATTAACTCATTATTTTAAGTGTAAGATTTGTGCCTGAGGAAGAAGGATAAAAAACCCTGGCTTAAGATGTTCTTCCACCGAAGTTTAAAATACCACTCAATAAAATGTCGTGGGAGCTGGCCTGTGAAGTGAGCAGGGGACATCTGCCCATCCCCACCAGGCTGTTCCTCACCCAGAGGCTACACTGCTTTCCAGAGCCAGGAATAGAAACCAGAGTTCCTCATTCCCAGGAGCCCTCTGCCATGTAGGGCAGAGCAACCCAGCTGGTTCCCCCCAGCCTTTTCTCTCTGCCTGACCCCAGGCACCGCTCAGCTTTGAGTAATTAGGGCAGAATTAGGGCAAGATCCCAGGGGACAGAGGCTGCTGGAGCAGGGCTTGCACAGGGGGCAGAGCTCTTCTATATATTGAGCTGAGCCTCCTTTACCACCTGGAGATGTTGTCCAAAGAGAATTGGGTGATTTGACACACTTGTACAGGTCTGGCATCCCAGCAGGTTAGAGCAGCAGCTCTGCCCCTGGGTATCCAGGAATACCAGCTGTGTCTGCAGTGCAGATTCAGATAAACACCTGCTGTCAGCGCACTGGGCATCCAGAGCTGCCACTGGCACAGGCTGGAGCACCAAAGGAAGCAGGAAAACCAAAAAGAAATCATTTCTGTCGTGCCACTGCTCGTGGTGTGCAGTGTTAGCAGCCTGAGGAACAATGGAGTGTGGCTGGAGCTGACTGCACACATCAGATGAATGGCATACTTCATTCAAGCAATAGGAGAGAGCTCCCAAACAGACCAAAATGTAGTGTCCTGCTATGGAAACAGCCCAACACTCTTCTTCTCACGTGCAAAATACCACAGCACTGCCTGTGCCTAATTAGTTAAGGGCTGTTTCATGCATTGTCTTTGACGTGGATGTACCCCAGCACAATTTTCAAGAGCTGGGTCAGGATTTACTTTACTTCCCCATTAAGTTAGACCAACTTCTTTTTTTTTTTTTTTTTTTTTTTTTTTTTTTTTTTTTTTTTTTTTTTTTTTTTTTTTTTTGAGGGAGTTTCCCGAGGCAGGGACAGCTCTGTTTGTAAGTCTGAAGTGGGATATGCGACCAGATTAAACCTGCAAAGAGAGTTTCAGTAAGATACCTGGGTGGAATTTTCCTTTCTTTCACCATCAAAACATGCCTGACTGCCCTGCCCAGAGCTGCTATCTTCTTTGCTAGATGCACTGTGTGCACATGTATATTGGAATTAGTTCTGTGCCTTCAGTCCATCCTCCTGCAGCGTGGCATCAGGATTCTGTCCTCAGCATGAAGTGCTGTAGTGACTTGTCCCTCCTGCAGGGTCTGAGGAACGCAGGCAAATTCTGCAAACCATGAACATCTCTGACGTCTCTAAAAGTTCAAGGTGAAAATCAAAAATAGCTGTTTGATGCCTGAGACTTTTGATGCATCTTTAGCTTGTGGTTCTGCTGACAGGAGCTCTGTGAGTCACACAAGCCATCAGCACCCTTGTTTCCCAGGGCACTTTTAGGGGTTTCTTGGGACACTTCTGCCACCTCTGCTGTCAGCCAGGGCACACAGAGCACCAAGATGCAAAGGTGATGCCCACAGGGACACAGTTTATTTGGGGATCTTGAGCTGGGACAGACACTGTGAGTGGGAATAATCTGCTGAAGATGAGGCCCTGTGCTGTGTTACAGATGGCCCATGACATGCTGAAGTTTGCAGCCTTAATGGCTGCTGAGGCTATGATAAAGTCATCTATCAAAGTAAAAAGTGCTCCTGCTTAAGAACCATGAATACATTTGAATCCATCTATTATTGACAAGGCAATAAACAATATGCTGTGCTGGGTCTCTTACAGAGGCTCCCTAATGCATTAGTGCATTGCTCCTTGGCACAGCAGGTTGCACCACTTGAAATTGTAGTTACAGTCCTGGAGAGTTCAGGTATCCATAAGGGCTAAAAATACATAGGGAATTGTGGTGCATGAGCGTGGGCACTTGGGATACAGCAGAGTTGAGATGGAAGTGCAGGAGGAGGAGCTGTGGCCTTCTCCATTCACTAGAACAGTTTAATGTGAAAAGAGAAAAAAAGAAAAAAAGAAAGCAAAGCTAAAGATCAGTTGCACTTCATGGATGGAGGGTTACTGGTGGAAGGAAATGGTCCTCCTTGGATTTAAATCAGAATTTAAAATTGCATCATTTAATCTGACATCCTGCAGAACTCATGCTTAAAGATTTTATCTTATGGTGCTACGGCAAGGTCAAACTCACTCTGTCAGTAATTACCTTGGAAGTCAGAGTGTGTTTCTGTGCATGTCTACATTTGAAAGGGATGGGAAATGGAGAAAGCCTTTTCCATTTCTTCCTAGCTTTTGGTATATTTGAAATAAGTGAATTCCCTTAACGTGGTGTGGTTCTTCAACACTTTTCATGGATTCTAATCCACACGTGCTGCCTCTTCCCATAGTGGGTGTGGAAATACCAAGGCCAAGTGAGTAAACAGATGAGGAAATTAAGTGGAGTGCCCAAAGGCACACCCCTCTCCCTAGATGAGGCAGTTTGCAGCCCTGTGTTGTGTGCAGGCTGCCTGACCCCATCTCTCTCTTCTGTACCATCCACCAGCATGGAAAACACACAGAGACATTTTTACCAAGTCCTCTGTGGCTCCAAGCTGGAAATGATTTCACAGCACTTCTTCTAATCCTCTTTGACAGCTTTTTTTTTGTTTTTAAAAAATGGGGTTATGGCTGTGGGTTAAAGCAGCTCTCACAAGTGTTTGCTCGAGTTCTGATCAGTTGCTGGGTGGTTCATCCTCTTCATTTCTACAGGGTTGTTCCTTGATAATGTGGATATTTGTTATTCACAGTCTGCTGCTGGTGACTCTCATCAGCAGCTGAAGGAGACAACATAATGTGAGTTAATTGTTTAGTTCTGCAGCGTCTAATGAGCAGTGTATATATTCCAATGTAACAATTTTCCATGGCTCCATGGGAGAGAGTATTAAGTGTTCAGTGACAACATGCAAATAATGAACGTATTTATAGAAAGCAGAACTGAGGGACAATAAAAGGGCCCAGGTTTATGGATCATTTATTCAAAGCTAACAATGTGATAGTAAAGGAGATCCAGATTAAAAAGCTAGATATGCCGTTTGGGAACTCAGATGTAATTCCTAGCTTTTTAAAAGTTCAAGCTTTTTACAGATCTTATTGAAAGCAGTGGGAGGACATCTGTGAAAGATGTGGCTGTTCAGTGTTTGGCTAAAAGCAATCCAGCTTTTTTGTCTGGCACTGGTGATACAGTTCCCTACTAAGAAAGTTTCTTGCCAACCTGTTTTCAGCAAGGCAGTGCTTGATTCTTACTTCCAGCCCTCAGAAAACAATGGATCTCAGGTGAGCGCTCAGAAAATGTCTGTCTTGTTATCACATCCATCTTATAATATCAATCAAGGTCAAGGCACTTTGGAGATTGGTACTCTATGGATATGTAATAAGACAGATCCTCCCTCAGAGGTGCACAGAACCAAAATAGTAAATGGTCCCAGTTCCACTGACTTTGTGTTCCCCATTTCTCCTTCATGTTCTGCCTCTGGCTTTTCAGGCTGTAGCCATTTGGGGCAACACTATCTTCTTTTCTCACCTGTCAGCATATGGGAGTACAAATCACTGCTGGGGCTCCTATTTCAATTCACCGAAATTCAAATAATTGATAATAATAGTTCATTAATACACAATAATGATGCACAACAGTAATGATTTGTGTCCTTGTGTGCAAGGTTCCTACAGCCCTAAGCATCAGATGTCCACTAGAGAGCCAGGTGACATTTTTAAGAGCATCTGTCTTTGGAAAATATGGCTTGAAAGTCAGGCTTGAACCTGTTTTGAACCTATTTTGGGCACCCTGCACTTCTGTATTCTAAGAACAGTGCTGTGTGGAGACACTGTGGGAGACAATAAACCCACCTGCAATGCAGAGTGACTGAACATGAGTGGGGAGCAGTTGTATCTCCTCATACAGAGCAGCACCAGCAGTTGCTGCTGCTCCACCTCTGCTTTTAGCGAGCACAACAGAGCCTTTGAAGAGCTCTTGAAATTCCCATGTTGCTTCTTTAGAGACAGGCAAGTCTTTCCAGGCTGGCTCTTTAAAAGGGTATTTCATTGTAATTTTCTGTCAAATCTAGATTATTAGAGGTTTCATTGACCCCTCGACGCAGTGATCAAAGGACATTCGCCACGCTTGATGGCAACGACAGCCACTGACTTCAAGTAGAAGGATAAATGAATTCGTTGGGTGATAGATTTCCTTCTTTCTTTTAAACACCCAAGCCAGAAATCAATCCTTATGGTGACGAGGCTTAGTGTGCTAAATTCCCTTGGCATTACAAACTCTCTCTTTCTTTCCCTATCCTTAAAGAAAAGAAAAAAAAAAGAAAAGAAAACAGGCAGATCTAGCTGATGCTGTGTCGCATCCCACGCGCTCGTGTTGCTCCTGCAGTCTGTTGCTTTTTGGGATTCACACACACATTTGCATTTGCAAGCGCCACTATTGCTTTGCAGTAAACACTGCTCACAGCTCTCTCTCCTCAGAGGATCCAGATGTCTTCCTCTCAGGACTCTGCATTTGTCTTTAGGTTTCGTTGCTGCATGCAGTGGATGTTCTTTGCTCCTGCACAGAAACCCCGATGCTCATGTTAGGAAAATTAATCTACAAACGCCAGTGGTTTATGTCTAAAGAGGAGATAGAGGAGTCTTTTTACTTTATTTGAATAAAGGGAGAGGCCATGGGGCATTTCCCCTGGGGTCTCTTAAATTTTGGAGGATGCAGCCTCCTATTTATCCTAATTTCCCAGTTTCATTTCTCATTCTCTTTCCCCATTGGCTGAGGTACTTGAGAGTTACAGACTTCCCTGAGTGCCTAATACCTAAAATTCCCCTTTAATGTATAAACCTCCCTTTTAATTTTTAATTCTTATGGAATTTATGGGTTTTCTCCATTGTTTCTCTCATCTTTTAATATCCAGTTTCTTTTATCAGCAAACCTATGGTTTGTTAGTAGAGGCAAATATCTTCTTTTCCATTCATCAACCAGTGGAATCCTTCCCATTGTTTATCTCTCTGTGCTGGTTTTATCTACCAGCAAGACCCACTGCTTGTTTGTAAAGACATGACAGTTTCACTCATTGGAGAAATTGCATTTCGTGGCAAGGATGTTGATTGAGAGGCAAAGGTATTTATCTTCCAAAACCCCAAGTTTCAGTTTCATTCCCCTGATTCCATCAGGTCCCCATGGAGAGGTTTGTGCTAGGAGCACTTTTCCCCTGCAGCCAACTCTGCCTCCATCAGCTGTGTGCCCTTTGATTGTGCAGGTATTGGCTGGCTTTGGGGAGATGAGTAAGAGAAGGATTTTATTTTTTCAGTAGTTAAAATGGGGGGGTGGAAGGGAGTGAAGACATTCAGCTCATTTATTTTTTTAGCAAAGGAAGGAGCAATCTGAATGAACAAAGGGGTCAAACCCCCCTTGTTGGTGAAGAAATGAGGAGCAGATCCCGACCACCCTGAAGCCTGGTGGAGTTTCCAGTGAGTGCAGTGATCAGGATATCATCCTGAAGGGAAGTGCTGCTGCAAGTTCAGTGAGATCTGGAGAAGGGTTCATGTGTTTACTGTCCCTCCCCCTCCAGCCCAATCTTGGTGGTGTTGTAACGCCTCAGACTTGGCCTTCAGAGCTGTTTTCCAGAGTCAGAGCAGCAGCTGTGATGGCCTGGGGACACGTGAGGCACAACTGGTGAGGAGAGATAACAACTTCTAATGGACCAGCTAATATTGGTAGGGAAAACAGAACAGCTCCCAGGCACAAGTGCTCCCTCATGTCTCCTCCTGTTTGCCAGGGGCCGTCTCCAGCAGTGTGGACATTCAGAATGAGGATTTGCATCTCCAGGGCACAAAGTTCCTGCTGACCAGGATAAAGGACCAGCTCCTCAAGCTCAGCACAGGCAGAGGGTGATTGTTATAAGTGAGCAATTCTGTAATTCTGTTTGTATCCCTGGGTAGAAACCTTTTCTTTTCTTCTTTTTTCCACATGATTTCTCAAATCAGGACACAGATCAGGTTCACATGGCTATTGGGAGCAGAGTCACAAGCTGCCTTTTTTCCCGTTTTGCTACAATAAAGGAAAGGAGAGGGGTTTTAACCATCTTTAGGCTTTTACAAATCCTTCTAGGTGAGTTGTGCAGGAACTGTATTTTCCCTAACCCCCTGGTGTGTCATCCTGCAGGACTGAAGTTATCACAGAAGAGTGGAAGGTCTAGAAAAACAGTAAAAAACAACAGCATTCTAAAAAGAAGCCAGCTGAGTGGTGGCATTGTGTGTAGTCTGATGTAGCCTTGAAGAAGGTTATAAATACATTTTTATGAATGTACCAGCATTAATGTCAGCTGAATGAGACATGAGTAAGGAGAGGATCAAGCCAAGAGATGGTTGCACTCAAGGACATGATTTTCATACATGAGACATCTGCAGAGAAGGAGATGTCCCTATCACAAGATTTTTGGCTGCATTGCAACCACAGGCAACCTCAGGGAAAGCTCTGTGGAGCCACCAGGGTGATCCAGTCATGGAATGGGAAAAGGCTTTTTAACAGCCTCTCCTGTGACTGGGAACACTCCATGGCACACCCTGCTCTGCCCTGTGTGCTCCCTGACTCCTGCAGTGCCACTGGGGCATCTCTGTCCTCTCCTGTGCTGCTTCTCTGGCCCCCACACAGCTCAGCACCAGCCATGGGGTTGGCCACGCCACCAGCACGTCCCCTGCCTCACTTGGACCCTCTGTCTCCTCTCTCCATAACTTCTTGTAGGAGGGAAATCATCTCCTGGAGCTTGGCATTTTCCTGTCTTTTTTCCAGAGGTGGGTGGAGATGGGGAAAACAGAAGTAATTTGATTTTTAATGCTCTTTCACCTTTTTTTGTCTACCTTATAACCTCAATCTGCAGGAGAGGGGTTCCTGTAGGAGGAAACCAGGATCTCCAGCACCAGGACTGTATCAAGGGGGGATAGTTTGACCTGTAATGCAGGCAGAATTTATTTGGAAGATACTCAATATCACACAACCAGAGGCCAGTGTTTTCCTCCCTGCACAGGCAGTGACTCAGCTGGTCTCATGCATGTGGAAGATCAGGGGCTCAAAGGGGATTTGATTTAGCATGTCCTGCTGTTTCAGCTGGTACACATGGCTGCCATAAGCTCACAACTTATCAAAACACGTGCCTGCAACTGAGCAGGGAATTCACATCTCATCTGTCACTGGATTGCTGCTCTGCAGATGGGGGATGATGTTGAGGCAGCGTGGGTTTGGGTGAAGATTTATTACAGGACAAAAATGCTGAAACCATTAAAAAAAAATGGGGAGATGGGGTTTTCAGTGGATTACTTGTGGATGGGGCTGCTGACAGCCAAATACTTCAGCAGATGAAATGATCCATTTCATTGCTTGTTGAGCCAAAGCAGAGGGAGTTCACCTGCCCTGAGTGGCTCTGCCCTACAAAACCCCTGTTTCCTGCACAATGTACCTCAGTGATAGTTTTAGTATATACTCACATTTTTATGTCTTAAAACATGGAAGTTTCAGCCAGTGGATTTGAGCTTTGAGGTTTGCATTAGCATTCCCACTCGTGCTGCATTTGGAGGGTGGACTCCACGCCCAACAACAAGGACTGGGCTCTGGGCTAGTCCAAGCCCCCCAAAACCATTCTGCCTCCTACAGTGACCAGGAGAAGCAGCTTCTTTAATGCCTGAAATGGCTGACTGCAAATCTCTCTCTTTCCCCCTAAAAATTACAGAGCACAGGTGTTTCAAAGCTAAAATCTGGAAATTAAAAAAGCATCTCAGGTCGTTTACACACACACCCCTCCCCTTTCTTAAGTGGTATTGAGGATTACCACATGTGGTTATATAATAATTTCCCCTCAGCCTGAGCTTTTTAGCAATTAATTAGTCAGGGATTTAAGGGAAAATATGTCTAAAATGGTTGAATATTTGCTTACTGGTCCACAAATGTGCCCTATTTTGTTGCAGCTGCTGTTCTAAAAGCCTAAAAAAGAGATTTTTTAAAAAAAAACAGAAAAATCTATGACAATTTTTTTTTCTTTCATTTTATGTATCTTTATTAAGTGACCACAGGTAGGGAGGATATTGAAAGCTGACATACAGCAGGGAGAACATCACTGCTAGTGCCAACAGGTTATCTTGCACCAAGCCAAAGGTGATTCAGGTACTTCTCTTTCTCAAAATGCCGCTTCCTCACTGTGTCTCTCAGACAAAACACTTCTGTAACCCCCCAGCGTGGCTCGGAAATTGCTCAGAGCTGAGGAGTGTGAGATCTGCTTCTTTCAGTGCCCAGGATCAAAGCCGTCCAGGTTGTTAACACCATCCTCCGAGCCCTGACCTGCTGAGCCAGCCAGAGCCTTTCAAAGCTGCTGGTTCCTAAACCAGCTTTGTAAAACCTTGGGCTGCTTCGAGGTCTGCGGGTGAATAGTGCAGTGTAGGGCCTCGTTTATTTACTGCTGTATCCCACCAAAAACCTTATGACCAGGAGAGGGATGGTCGCTGGGATTCCTTGGCTCAGAGGAGAAGCTTTCCTGTGAGCTGAAAATAGAGGGTGTGCCGTGTTACAGGTATCTACAGACACAGCTTTCAAAGCATAGCTGCGGGTTTGTTTTTTTTTTTCAGCCCTGTTTGTTGAAATCCTCCTTATCCTTTGGAAGATACCACTTCTTTTTCCTCCAGCCCCTCTCCTTTCCCTGTGCTAAAAAGGGCTGCAGAACATCTTTGTCCCTAATAAAGATCCCACTGAAGGAGTGTTTCCAACTTTACGGGCTTCCCTTCTTATTTCTGCCTTCAGACACCAGCTCCCAGCAGTGCGACGAGTGGGTGCTAATTATGGAGAACCACGTTCGACAACAGAGCCCTGCTGCTGGTGAATACAGAAAAATTGCTCATTAGAGCAGCATGGTATTTAGTCAGATTGGCTTCCCTAGATATTAACATCCCGGCATTAATGCAGCCTGGCAGCGCGATACTCGAATAAAACCATCTCAGGGTAAGATGTGCTGGAGGGCTGGTGAGGTGTTTGTCCCACCTGTGGGGTCTGCAGGGCATTTCTCCCACGTGCTGCTTTAGAGAAACAAAACAAAACCAAACCACCCTTGGATTTCATTAACTCGCACATACAATTTCTTGGTGTTTTTTTCTTGTCTCATAGGACGTGGAGCATCATACACATGATTTATTTTGCTAGAATCAAACAGGCTGTGCTTGATTCTCTCTCTGGACGTCCAGCTTTTCAGTGTGCCGTTTGGTGTGACGGTGCTGTATCCGTGGTGCAGGTGGCAGGGCTCTGCTTGATGGCTCTGTGTGCACAGCACAGCGTGTGTGACACTGAGGCCACCCTGGAAAACGCATTGTTTGTACCTGTTGTGCAGAATAACTTCGTGAAGGAGGCTCAGCCGAAGCTGGTTTGAACACAAAAAGCTGCAGGTGCCTTGTTTTAATGCGGGGAGGCTTTGGCATGAAGGTTTTCCCCTGCTGTTTTATAACCAGCGAGAAGTAAAGCTGGGGGGTGTGTACTGCAAGCAGAGGTGCCTTTCCCTGGGCAGGGCTCCTCTGCAGCATCAGGACACCTCCAGCTTGGCTTTTTGGCTGGTTTGCAGAGCTGCCCACCCCTCTAGAGCAGCGTGGGGACAGCCAGGGCTCTGGGCTGGTGTTGGGCTGTGCAGCTGTGTGAGCTGGAGCTGCTGCTGGAGCCACAGCCACCGGGAATTCCTCGATCCCACCTCCTGCCCTCCTCCACCTCCGGGCTTCCATCAGCAGTAGCTGCTCCAGTGGGTTGATACAAGTGCTATAAACACACACACACACAGAGGACAGAGCTGTTCGGCGGCCAGCAGCTCACTCTGACAGCCACACACAAGCCAGAATTTCCCCTCCTACAGCCCCCTGCTCTCCACTCTAAGTTGAACACCAGCGCTTGCTAATTAGCTCTGCTTAATCTAATTAGCACCCAAATAGAGGTGCCTCCCTCAGCTGCCTCTGCGCCTGCAAAGAACCCAGAGCTGAGGATTTGTGTGGGGGAGGGATTTTCCCTGGGGTTTGCATGGTGTGTCCTCTCCTCTGTGTCCTGGGGAGGTTTGTGGGGCTGTCCCTGCACTGGTGGTGCCCTGTTGGTCACTGCAGGAGCTGGATGTACCTGCACTGAACTGTCCCTCAAGTGCCAACCTGTTTCTCGCCTGTGAGTTTGCTGTGTGGGTTTTTTTCCTCCTTTTTTTAATGATGGCCGTGGTATTTTGCCTGTAGTTTGCCTTGGGAAATGGAGTGTGTCCTACATCTGTATCTATTTTAAGACTCTGCTCTATTGCCTGCTACCAGCTGGGGACAGGCTGGAAGGAGTAGTGGTTTTGTGTTATGAGAGGGAATACTGGATATTTCTAGGAGCCTATAACTGTAAAATATGTTTCTAGCCCAGGATATTGTGCTCTTAGGGAGAGTACTCATTTCACCTGGCTTTAGTATTTTAAAAGCTGGGTTTCTGGCTTATCTTGGTGGAATAAGATCTATTTAGATGATGGAGAATAAGACACACCCAGAAAGCAAATTATTGTTTTTCTAATATTTGTATTTAATAGAGAAGAATTTTCTTTTCCTTTGTGTTAGTCCTGCTCCGATGTGTTTGGATTTAGGGAAGCTGGTAGAGATTTTGTTATGGAAACTTTTAAGTTTTGTGGCCTGTCCAGCTTAATCAATCTGGGGGCTACAGCAATTTCTTCCAAAATTAAAACAGACAGGCAGAACCTCTGTTTGTCAGAAAAGCTTGAGAATGTTTCCACACAGCTGAGATTCAAAGATTTGGAAGTAGGTGCCTTGATGTTTCACATCTCATGTTTATGCTCGTGAAGGTCTCCTGGTCCACAACTCTGCAATTCCAAACATTGGATCATTTTCATCCTGGCTGCTTTGTTGTGTCCCACGTGTGTTTTATTCAGAGAGTTAAATAGCACAGTTTTAACTAAATCCCACTTTAGGCAGGGATGTGGCTCAGAACCAGTTCCGTATGGGAGTCCGGGGGTTTGACTCCATCCTCTGTGTGCGTTGGCCCTATCCTGGAAGGGTTTATTCCCTCAGGAACCCCTGGGTGCTCTCCTGCCACAGCTCTGGGTGTGCAGTCTTGGGTGATGCTGTTAGACACCACTGTGCTGCATGCCAGGGTGCTTGTGTTCAAAGATTTACAAAAAACCCACAAAACAAACCCAGAACTGACTAACCAAAACCAAAAAAAAAACCTTCCAAAAACCCCTGTATGTAAAGAGATGGCCAAGAGGAATCCCAGGGCAAGTGTTTTGTGGTCTCTCTGGATTACTTTTTTTTTTTAGTATTTTGGCCTGGGTGAAAAGAGGGATGAGGGTAGATAAATGTGACCTTTTAACCCAAAGGTGAGGAGTTACTTGGTAAACCTGCCATAAACTGTTCCATGGTTTAGGGTGGCCTTCTCTGAAGTGCTTCTGTTTTGGTTAAACAGCTCTTTGCTTCACAGAGCTGGATAGTTGGTGGGACCACGTGCTGTTTGTGAATTACCAGGTGATAGTCTGTTTCCTGGAGGGTCTCTCACTGCATTCAGTGGTTCTCCGGTTTTTCTTCTCCAGGGAGGTCCAAAACCACTTTGTAAACCTGCAGGTCACCTCTGAGATTGAGGAGGAGCAGAACTTTCTCAGTCAGAGCTTTCCAGCCACTTCCATCTAATATTTAAGACGCAGCATAAAAGTTACAGTTTATGCAGTAGTAGCGGGGAGTGAATTTTGTATTGATTTTAAAATTAGTCATTTTTAGCTTACTGTTTTATGCATCAGAAAGTGGCCTCAGCTTCATTAAGAATGCTGTATATTATTAATATACATCATTAATTTAGTCTTGGCACCGGGCTAGTGAAAGCACTTAAATGATTGCCCTGTCCTTAAAGTTGGAAGAGTGAGGTAGTAATAAATGTGATGGGGAGCAAAGCCATTTCAGAAAAGAGCTTGTTGTCCCAGCCCTGCTTTCCTCACACTCCTCTTTTTTGGGGGGGTCACTTGGCATCTCCACCTGGCTCTGCACAGCAGTTGAGTCTGGGAGGTGCTGAACTCACCAACATCTGCAGGTCTGATTTTTTGGCACCCAAGGCATTGGTTCAGAGGTTGGGAATCCCAAATAGTTGCTAAAGCAGCTGATTTGGGTTGAGGAAAAGGGATGGGGAGGGAATCTGCCCTTCCCTAGGACATTAGTGCCTCATCCTTGTTTTTAGGAGGGCTGCACCCCAGCAGGGTGAGTGCAGGGGCCTCTGTGCAGCCAACTGGAGATGGAAAGTACCAGTGCTACAGGCAGGCCTCCAAGGCAAAGGACCCAATTTCAGTCCCTGTTCTTGTGCTGCTTTATTTATAAGCTGTTAAAGATGTATAAAGTGATTTTTGGAGCAGGCAGTGGAGCCTGTGCCTCTCTGCTTCCAAGTGGATGGTCTGATTGACTGGTTACAGACTCCTGCTTGCCTTCCCATGTCCTCTTTTTGGTGTTAGATTCTCCCATATTGGACACTGCTGTTTCTCAGCTGGCATAAAAATGGAACTTTTGCAGGGTATGGACCCATCCTGCTAAGCCAGCAGCCCTTCTGTGCAGGGTGTTTCATGTGACACTTCCCACCAGAATTACTAGTAGTTTATTCCTGCTGGCTGGACATGGCTCCATCTTCTCTGCCAGTTTTGTGGGCAAGTGGCACTCAGTAATTTAAAAATACTTTAGGTTGAGGTCTTATTTGGGAAAGAGCAGTAATTTCAGCATTAGATGTGCATTGATGGAATGGTTTGGGTTAGAAGGGACATATAAAACATCTTGTACCACCCCCCTGCCATGGGCAGGGACACCTTCCACTAGAGCAGGTGTTTCAGAGCCCCATCCAGCCTGGCCTGGAACACTTCCAGAGATGGGGCATCCACAGCTTCTGTGGGCACCCTGTTCCCCATCACCCTCACAGTCAAGAATTTCTTTCCCTAATACTTACTCCTCTGCTCTAAAATTATTTTGCTGCTCGCAACACACTTGCTTTTGTGGTATCTTGAAAATGAAGTTCTTTATCATTGTTCTGCTAATGCAATTAAAGGAAAAATGTGGAAAGAGACCCTGCTGCATCTTATCTTCTCTGGCAGTAATCTATTTTACACAAATGTGTGATTTTGTCACAAGGCCACCTTAAATATGAAATAAACAACAACCCCTCAGAGCACTTTGTGGGCATCATGATTCACCCACCTAATTTGCTGAGGTCTGTTGCTGCACAGATATTGAGGTGTGACATCTGAGTTGGACTGATGGGTGCTTTCAACTGTCCCATCCTTCTTGGTGTTAGTTCAAGAAATACATCATGGCAGATGGCATTGTTTTAAAGCTCGAATATGCTGTGCAAAGCACTGAAAAGCCCTGAACCTTAGAAAAAGCATTTTGTAAATTGGCATTCCAGAGTCTCTTTAGCCTCCTTAGCATCGCTTACAGCTGGACACATGAAAGCACTGTGGATGTGCCTTTAGGAACAGAAAAAGAGAGATCATTTTAAGGTCTGGGATATTTGAGGATGCATGAGACAGAAGGTATTGTCATCTCGTGGTTTTATTGTTTTAAAAGCAATTGTAGTGAAAGTTGTGGTAATCCCTGGTGTTCTGCTTCAAAGCCCCTTGAAGTCTGCAATAATGGCTCCGTGGAATCCTTTGAGTCAGTTTTCCCATTGTGGAGTGGCACTGATCAAGCCTGGAGCTCCAAAGCTCTCCTCAGAAACACCCCTCACTGCGCTTTCCCTGTTCTCCAGGTGCTCACAGACACTGATACAACCAGCATTTACAAAGTTTTCTCAGATCTGTTGATGAAAAGGACTCTCTAAGAGCTCAGTATTATTCTGCCATCACATGTCAGGTTAGTGGGTTACAAAGTCTGTGCTACGGTGAGGAGGTTGCTGCCTTGGATGTCTGCATGAACCCATTTACCTCCACTTTTATGCTCTGATGATGAAGCTTTCCTTTTGGGACCAAAATCTATTATGATCAGTCTTTGACTCAGCTCAATAAATGCCTCTCTGTTGCTGCTGCTTTGTCTGAATGCAAGAGCAATGCCCTAAAAGAGGTTTTTAAATTTGAAAACGTGCTTTTTTTTTAAGACTTTGGGTCTGTTCTAACCGTGGTGCTGCAGTAGGGCTGTGTGAGCCCCCAGTGGTGTTTGCTGTGGCTGTAAGGAATCACCTGCCAAGTGCAGGGGAGGGAGGGGACGCATGGCAGACGCCCATTTTGTGGGGTGAGCAGCGACCTGAGGTGGTCATTCACTTCCTTAACCCCCCATTGTGGCTTTGGGCACATTATTTCAATGTTCAGTCTCACAATCTGTCACCTGTGGCATGGGAAGGGTGGCTCCTCACCTGGACTGGCCCTGTGCAGGGCCGCTCTCTCCAGCAGGGATGTTCTGCCCAGGGACTGCAGCGCTGGAGGAAGCAGGTTGGAGGCTGTCCCATGCCTGCAGTGCTCCATGCCTTGGGAAAATGGGATGCAAACCTGCAGCAGTGCCTTGCAGAGCTGTGAAATTCCACTGTCTGCTCTGTGCAGTGCCTGAGCTGTTTGTGAGCAGCCCGATGGAGAGCTTTTCTGTCTGGAGCTCTCTCACTGAGCAGCAGGTTGTTGGGTGTATTTTTTTAACTGTCTTTCTTGCTGGGATTGCCAGTCACTTGGTGACACCTAAAAATGCATTTTCCAATGTAATCGTTCTGACAAACCCCATTATTGACTGATTGGGGAGCTCCTACTCTGCACTTGGAGATGCAGCATTGATTCAGTGCAGATCTTCCTGACAGTGAATTTAAAAAGCAGTGAGCCTCTGCTCTCAAGGAGCAGTTCCTCTCCTTGTTTAATAATGTCTATAGGAAAATTCCCAGCACTTGGCACAGTCTTCCCTGTCTGCCTGTGTGCTGTTCAGATCATCCCAAAGGGTCTTGTAGCTAGAACGTGTCTTTTTACCAGTTCTGGGCTGAGTTCTGTAGAAACTTATTAATTCCTCCCCTGGTTTGTTCCTATAGGGGATGGAGGTGACCTGACTGAAAGCTTTATGTAAGTAGAAACAGTTCAGACTGGCTTTATTGAGCTTTCAGCTAGGTCTCAAATCCGTGAATAGCTGCAAAACTGGGATATCCATTCCTAAAAAACTCTACAGGTAAAAAAATAAGCTGTGTAGCAGACCAGGACTCAGTTCGCTGTGATAATGCAGCTGGATGTGGAGAGCAGTTGGAGTGCATGGAGAATTGTCTGTTATCAGCTAAATATTGTGCTGAGGGCCTGCACTTACATCCAAGCCTGTGGCATTTGCCTTTCCATGTTAGAGACCTGCTGGTCAGGTGGTTCTGCACAAAAAACATCCCCAGCCTGTCTGCACTGAGAGCAGAGGCCCTGGGGACTGCTTTGGAGCACAGTATTCAGGATTCAGGTGATACTGAGAGCAGCTTTTTATTTACAGCTGCTCCCAGCACAGCAGACAGCATGTAATGAGAGCAGTTAGGGGAAGAGGGGACAGCCTTGTTGAAAAGCATGTCAGAAAGGTGAGAATGTACACATCTGATGGGCTCTAGAAAGATGAGATGAGGCTCTTGGAGAGGGAAGCAGGATGTATTTGAATCTTGCCTTTATTATGCATGGAAGAGAAAATACTGCGTTAATGGGAAGGTATTGATCTGCCTCTAACTGAAGCTTTTTAAACTGAGTTAGAAGCAGAATTGGCCAAAGAGATTTTTGGGAATGGGGGAAGCTGAAATTGAATCCACTCCGGAAAGCAGAAGACAGAAAGGACTGGGGAACTAAGCAAACACTGTTGTGCTACTTGTAAATAAGGTAAATGAAGAAGGATTAGCCTACAGCTGAATGGAGTGAATGCTCTGAAAATCCACGGGGAGAGGTCACAAACTTGCTCTGAATTTTATCTCTGTCTTGTCCATTATCCAGTGAAGAAAGAAAAGCTGCCTCTCTTCTGGAGGCAACTCTCCTGGGTCCACACCCCAGTGACTGTGTCTGCTGTGTTTGGCTGGTTTGCAGCTACTGCATTGGGCAGGTCAGTATTTGGCTGGCTGCCTTTGCAAGCCTTTTGTTTAGGAATTGTTTAGGGCTTCGTTTAGGACTTTTTAGGGCATTGTTTAGGACTCCAGCTCCAAAGGTGGTTTCCAACAAAAAGACCTGTGGATGCCGCAGAGCATGAGGTTAGTGGCAACAAACACGTCAATGAGCCTGGGGACCTCTGGAGCAAGAGAGCAGTGAAAATGGCAAAAAAATGTTTTTTATTGATGCTTGCTAGGTGAAGAAATAGCAGAGGAAGAGAGAGCTTAAGAGCAAGAAAATTCTCTGGGTGGGAAGGAAAAGCCTGAGTAGGACTGAATTATAGACAGTGAAGATGTCTTTATAACTCGTGAGTTGCAGCTTTTTGTATTTGCTATGACTTTGCAAAGCATGGGCTTGTATTCTGTCTATTCCTGTGTTTTCTGTTAAACATGTAATTAAGAGGTCTGAGTAAGAACCTGTGGGCTCTGCAGAAGGAAGCAAGTTGGTGCAAATGAAGTCAACAGAGAGAGAAACTCCAGCAGAAAGATTGGAAGCAGGAGTAGGGCAGCACAGGCTGAGAACTGCAGCACACATCCACCTCCTCTTCCAGCCAGGGCTGCCACAAAACACTGAAAGCTTTCTGGGATCTGAGCTTAACACTTAACTTGTCTTGAGTTAAATAATCATGATAGGGAAAACCATGAAGTGCTCAAATCCAGGGATGGTGATAAAATAGACAGTGCCCAGAAGATGAGGGTAGTGGGTCATGGAGCTTGTGGTGCCTAGCAGAGCTGAGAGTGTGATTCCTGATCTCCTGTGCCCTGGATCTCATTGGGGTGCTGAAGTGACTCTCCTGGATGTGGGCCAGGCTGCTTTGGACCCTCCTGAAGTTTGGGATGTGAGAGATGGTGGGAAACACAGCCCACAGCTCCCTGGTCATGGTTCTGTGCTCCCCAGCCACCTGCTGCTGGCTCGGAGTTGGATACGGGCTGGGACGAAGGACTTGTGGTGGGTGCTGGTGAAATCCTGTCTAACATTACAGTTCACCCTAAAATGTATTTAACAAAATATGGCTGTGAATGTTGCACTGATCCCCTCTGTCCTCTGGAAGTGGGATTGAAGGGAGCAGGATGTGGGAGTGTGTAACAGTGGATGGGCTCCTGGGATCTCCAGGGATGCAGTGAGGGTGGCAGGAGGCTGTGTCCCCTTGGGGTGAATGTCTCCCCCCCAGCTCCTGAGGAGGTGTGTGGGGCTATGAAGCTCATGCCTGTGGGTGTGAGGGGCAGGGCAAGGCAGGCAGCCCCCCACTGCTGCCTTCCCTCTACGTCCTGCTTCCTGGAGAGCCAGAAAAGAAAACTCCTCCACACACCTCGGGAGGTGACGCTGGGGTCGCTGGGCCTTTCCCTGCGAATTAGCTCGTGGCTTTGCCAGAAATGACATCATTTGTTAGGCAGATTTCTTCATTAGGGAGCTTTCCAATCTCAGACATGAGCGGCACAGGAACCCTCCCTGCTCCCCAGGCGCCGAGGAAGCCGGGCTGCACCGCCAGTCTCTGCAGCACGCTCGGCTTATTTATCATTCGTGGCGTCGTGTTTGTTTCATGACAAATGAACTCAATCACCGTTTCCACAGTGGAATACACGGGGAAAAATACACAGGATAACCATAGCTGCAGGTACAGAAAACCAAACTCAATTTAGAAAGGACGTACAGGAGCACTCCAAGCAGGCGAAGAATTGAATTAATCTAATAAAAAGATTCGGCGACACGTAATTCTTCATGCTGAAACAAAAGCCCTGTGAGACAGGATGGTGCTCAGGTTCTGTATTAAACTTTTCTTCTTTTGTGCTTAATGCTCAGCCAAATCATTATTTGTTGCTGGAAAGTGCATTTGGGTGTTGGGAATATTTGCTTTTTCCTGCCTATGTCTTAGAGTGGAGGAGGGCAGGAATTGCAGATCATTTATTGATGCTCTGCTCCACTGTGGTCTTAATCTCCAACAGATGGGCCAGGATACTCTGGCTGACATTCAGTGTGAGCCTGCTGACTTGCACAGAGCTTCCCTTTTCAAGCACAGTGATGCAGGGACTGGAAAAGGCACAGAGTGTAGGGGTCATCCTGAAATGTGATTCCAGCAATTCCAGAGGCTTAAAATGCTTGGGAGAGAAGGGGATGTGCATGTGGGTGTGTGTGCACACATGGATCTGCCTTCCTATGGATGTTTTGGAGTAGCTGGGTTTTGATTCTTTGATGTGGCATTTACTGTGGGGCCATGCTTGCCAGGGAAACTCTGAGAACTGCTCCCTTGACTCTGGTGATACTGTGTGCTTCCAATTTCAGCATCATTTCTGATCCTCATCAGTGTTTCTCTTCCTTTCATGATACCAGAGCAGAAATTATTAAGGTTGAACCAGAAAGAATAAGGCTTCGGAAAGCATCCTACTGCTGTCAGTGGATTTTCGTGCTGCTCCAGCCAACTGAAATAATGGTGTGAGCTGCCTGCACTGCACTAAAACACATTTCAGTGTGTAGAAACATCATTAAAGAGTGGCTTAGAGTACACAGCATTAAAGAAGAATTTAGGGCAAAAAATAAAAGAAACTTTCTAGAGTGTAGCACCGGGCATCCTGAAGTCTCCCGGAGATTTAGTGTCCAAGGGTGGAGAGCTTTCCCTAGGAGACTGGTGACAGTGATTTGTTCAGTCTGGCAGAATGAGAGCTCCAAGGGAGGGATTGCTGCCTATGAATATTTTCAAGGGGCAAGAGCTGGTGCTGACAGAATAACTAATGGATGTAGGTTGGTGATGAATAAATTTGGGCTGGAAATTTGGGAGACTCCTAAATATTGGACAGGTTGTGTAACAACTTCCTAATGAGTGTAAGGGATCAAAACCCAAATTGCTTTATAAGATAGAGGTTAATGTCCTAAAGAGTGCCCTGTGACAGTGTTTGTCATTTGGCAAGGGGATGGCTTTGCCTGGAGATCCACATGTTCCCCACTTTTGGCTTTGAATTTTGTGGAAAACTGGTTCCTTTGCCCATGCAGAGTCCTTAAAATGTGCTGGAAAGCAGCAGGGGCCTGTGTGAGGGAGCACCTAGGTTACAGAAACCCCATTCCCTGGTTTAAAGGTGTGGTAGCTGGAGATAAACAGGATGGCCTTGTCTCACCTGAAGACCCCAAAAAATGGAGTTGAGAAGAAAGTCATGGAGATGCCAGACATTGTGGGGATGGAAAGGGCAGCAGGAACTCCAGGTGTGTCACCTTGTTGTGTGCCAGCCCTTGCCTTGCACATCTGGAAACCATTTCCCTGCTTCCATTTGCCCCTTTGAACAGGCTGCCACTCCCTCCCAGCAGCATCTCCTGCCAAGGACTGGTAGGAAATAGATTTATTTTTGAGGGCCAAAGTGCTGATAAGCAGAAAGGACTTCCAGCCATTTCCAAGGCTGGCAGCAAGCCTCAGATCTGTGATATCTATCTTATTCTTCAAGTCTGGCATCAAGGCAGGCTGTTCTTGAAACTCTGCAACCTTTCCCATATCTCAAGCCCTCTGAGAGTTTTGTTCCTGCACTACCTGTGCTCTGTCATGGGGATGACAGAGGAGTATCACAGGAGAGACTGATCCCCATCTGGACACTTGTGCATTCTCCACCTTCTGCATGTGCATTAGCAGTTGAATTCACCAGGAAAATGTGCTTCCAACCATCAAGCAGCACTTCTGCACCTTCACAGCCTCTGCTGCTTTATTTCTACCCAGCTTCACCTTCCTGCCATCTCCCTGCGTCTCTGGCTTATTCCTCTGGCCACAGGACACAGCCCTAGCAGCTAAATTCATTAAAGCCATGTCTGCTGCAGCCAGGCCTTCTGGACCTCCAATCCCAGAGACCTTGGGAACGGACCAGAATAGGGAAACATACCAATTTTTAAGCGAGGATATGTATCTTCAAATTGCACATCAGTTTAATGAGGATAAATTGTGCAGGCACTCAGCCTCCGATGCACATTACTGATATTTTTAGTGCCTGGACTCTCAGGAGGATGCATCTCTGTCAGCCCAGTTGCTCTGAGAGGCAGCTGAGTAAAGTCGAATTGCAGATGGACCAAAGTCTTTTGTTTTTACCTCTCATAAAAGTGATGCCTCCACTGCTATCTTATAAAATCCACCAATGCTCCACTTCATAAACTTCCAGATGAATAAGGTGGCACAATTTAGATAGTCAGTAAAATCCAGCAGCCAAAGAGAAGGAACAAAGAACAATTTAAAAGGATCTCTGGAAGATTGTTGCCTGAGTCTTGTCAAACAGTGTTCAGCTCCTGCACCTCTGCTCATGGATGTCCCCAGCCACCTCTCAGGGAGAGGGACATGTGCTCTTCAAAGCAGGCTGAATGTACCTTATGGTCAGATGGCATGGGGCTGGGGGGAAAGGTGGGTAGAAATGTCTTTGTGCATCTCCACGTGCTCCTACTTCATGTGGAGTAACAAGGGTGCCTCCAACTGGAGTTAGGGCAGCCTTGAGGCAGAACTCAGCCAGCCTCCAGCAGCCTTAAAGGGAAGAAACAGGAGGTGATGCTTCCTCAGAGTCCATCCCTGCCTGCCTTGGTCTCCTCCCCAAGAAGGGATGAGTGGTTTTTTTACAAATTCTGGGTTCTTCCTCCTGTAACTGGTTAAATCATCCCCAGCTGATACTTACAGTGAGGGGCAGAGCAGCTGTAATGTGCAGGGAGCAGGACACAGCAGCTTATTTGACTGATTCAAGCACACAGATGACCCTGGGGGAAAGTTCAGCCTTAAATCAGCACATTTCTGCCTTAAGCTAATCCCCTCCCTGCCCAGAGTTTCCCACTGCAGCAATATCCAACCCTGCTGATGAGGGTGCACAGAGCATCCCTCCAGCAGCACGTCTGCTCCAGCCAAGGTCCCCACACCTGATTTGGAACAAAAATAGCACCAGGCTGGTGCTCCTGAACCTGTTTCAGGCTGTCCCCAGGGCAGACTGGCATGGACATGGTGCAAGAAGCTGCTGCACCAATGCAGGCAGCAGGACCTGCCCAGCAGCTCATGTGTTCCCCACGTTCCTCTGCCTTTGTGCACATGTTGTTCCTCATGCTCTCTGCTGCTCCAGACTGGAAAAGCTCATTCCCTGCAGGCAGACAGGTAAAAATGCCTGAGGAGGCAGGTAAAATTCCATACAGGGAGGCCACCACCTCGTCATTCACTCCCAAACATCCTCCTCTATTCTCAGAATAGCTTCCCTGGCACAGCCTCCTCCGCAGGAACAGCCTTATTTATTCATAGGCGTTGGGTTTGCTCTGATAGTCTTTCTGAATTTATTCTAAAAAGAGATCTGCCTTGTGCCTGGGAAGTGCCTGGCCCTTCCTCCAAAATGGAAGTGAGAAAAGCTCCTTGTGTGGTTTTTTTGTGCATGGTTAAAAATAGCCTCCCAGAACTGTATGTTGGATAAATATGAATGAGGGAAGAACTAATGTAGTAACCTTCAGAGTCTGCAAATGGACAGGTATGTGTGTCTATCCTAGAGCTTCTTGAATTTCTTTTCTCACCCATTTCATACTCCAGTCTCTGCTTTTTTCTCTACCTTTCTTTGTCCTGTGTTCCCATGGCTTTGTTTTAATTCTCCTGCATCATTTTTTTTTTTTATTTAACTCTCTGCTCTGCCTATTTCTCTCCCTTCCCATCAGTGTCCTTCCCTGCTTCTGCTTTCCATCCTGCTCCTCCACGCCTCATCTTTTCCTTCTTTCCCAATAATTCTCCCTGTTTTTAGCCAGTGCTCCCTGTTCTCCCTCTTGTCTCCTCTTCCTTTTCACTCTGGGGACTCTGGATACCCAAAGACAACCCTGACCTGGGTTTCCAGCACAGCCTTTGGCTCAGTAGCAGGGATGGCAGCCAAAGGGAGGTGTTTCATTGCATCCTGGGTGTGCAGACACAAATACCTCCCTGAAATGGCTGTTTACACTTGTCATCTCAGTCAGAATCAGACATAAAATCCCTAAGCCTGTATCTGATGTATTTCAATGGGTGAAAACGTTAGAAATGAAGAGTCTGCCCATATGTTGTGAGTGTCTTTACAGTGACAGACCTGAATGTTTATCCACATGAAGACCCTTTCACACTGCAGAACAGTGTTAAATGGCTTCAGGGTAAGTGGATTCGAGCCAGAGAGGGTATAAATAGCCAGCTGGAAATGCTCTTCATGCTGTTTCCTATCCTCAACTTCCCTCATCTCTCCCATTTCCAGTTTTTAAAGGAGAAAAAAACGTTGGTTTTTGGGATATTTCAGGTCAGTCTGGGAGCTGTGTGGGCCTCAGCAGCTCTTTTTGTGTTAAAACCCCATGGCTGATGTTTGCATCTGCTGGGCTCGTGGGCTGTAAGGGAGGAGCCTGAGCCATGTGGCATTTGGATAGCAAAGCATCAAATGCTGTTTCAAACTTCTTGAAATCCCTGACTTACTGTGGAAAGCCATTGCTTAACCAATTAGTTGTATTTAACCACTCAAAGCCACTTTTCCTCCTGGAGGAAGAATTTAATGAAGGATGTGGTTACCTCTGTTTTAGAGCATGGGCAGCCTCGTTCTTCCTCCATCCAGTGCTCTCTGCCCATCCTCAGCTCTGTCCTAACTCAATTTCATGTGTGCTGAGGAATGTGCACTGTTCCAACACTCAACATCAGGAGGAAAAAAAAAAGTTATGGTCCTTCTTAGTGAAAGGGAAGTGTTCAGAAAGTTCTACTGGAAAATTAAACCTCTGCAGCATCATACTCTAAGTCCTTGTCAAAAAAGGAGGGGAAAAGGTCTGAGTCTTAACATGTTTGGTTGGGCTGCCAAAAATCCTCATTGCCTGCATTTAAATTACAGCATATTCTGTTCAATTCTGGAAACTTTGCTGTGAAGAGGCAGCTTTGGACAAGCTGGAAGTGGGGCTCCTTTTGCTTTTTGCCCTCCACAGTTCAGTGCCACAATTGATAGCACTGAGGGAAGACAGGACATGGTTAATTCTGGATCAGCTGCTCTTGGGGGCAGTGGGAAATGGAAAGCCATTCAGGCAAAGATGTCTCTTACCCCTGCTGCAGAGCTCCTTCCAGTAGATGGGATTTTGGAACAGCAATTTATATTAATACTCAATAGGGTGTTGCTATAGCAACTATATGATGTGGTGAATAATTTCATGGGCTTAAATCCAAAATGCTGGGAGCTAAGATGGGTCTGAGCATGATTTAGGACTTTGGTCATGTGGGTGCTGTGCTGCAATGATTTGACTTGGGGAAAAGTTGGGGCAGAAGATAAAAGATGCTCCTCTGGCTCTGAAGGGAGCTGGACCCTGTTAGATGCAGCTGGGGTGGGAGGGTGAAAATTCAGGACGCTCCAGAATCCTCCCTGTGCACCAATTTGTATGTGTGGCCATGAGGGACCCTGATGCACAGCAGTTCCCTTTTGGTATTAGAAGTTTGCTGTAAACCAGATCTGACATTTAGCTTCAGGTCAAATTAAATTGATTTGACCTAGAATGATTTTTATTGGTTTGTTTTTGTTTCACATTAAAAAAAAAAAAAAAAAAAAATCATTAAAAAAAGAAAATCTGTTACAGCTCAGTTCCAAGCAGAATTACTTCCCTTTAATTTTCTCTCTTGCCAAACTGAAGAGTCCCTTAGTTGCCCAGTTTTCATCTGCAGTGCTAAGTTACTAGAGGCAAAATCGGGCTGTTTATGGTGGTGCCAGAAAAAGACATCTGGAACCCTGTCAAAAGGCAGAACTGGAATTTATTCCCTCATCCAGATGTGCTGTAGTGGGGAGATGGTGCATGGGCACCCCTGTGCTCCCTGTTACACACCCCTGCCCTTTTCCATCAAGAAATATACCTTGACATGCAGCCTAATTTTGTGTATTAACTTCAAGCCACTTTTCCTCCCATCCTCTAAGACTGTGACTAATTCCCTCCCTTCACTTATACCTTGAGAATATTTATAGACTGTGATCCTGTTCTCGCCCTCCCTTCCCTCTACTGTGCAATATAAATTTATCTGTTATTCCCTCCTCCAGACTGGCCCCAGGTGTCCTGCCCTCCAGGGCTTGTGCCGTCAGCATCTTCTGTAGCTGCTCTGCATCTTTCTGTTCTTGTCCTCCTCACCAGGGAAAACAAACCACAGAAATGCCCAGCTCCTGGATTTTCTGTGCTAAAGGACAAGGCACAAACAAATAATGGGTCTTTTCTCCCTGCCCTGTCCATCCCTGTCAGGGACTTTCTGTTTTACCTTGCAGGGTTAGTCCATGAGCTCTTATTTGTATTATTTCTGTCCATGGGCTGGCTCTGGCCTCCTTTAGTGTCCTGCTGGGTGTTCAGTGGTGCTCAGGCTGCAGCACTGCACACACACTCTCACTCCTGAGGGGAATAACTGCATCCCTGAGCCCAGAGCCATCCACTGATGCATCTGCACCACCCTGGCTGAGGTTTTTAATGCAGTGAATGGTTGCCACTGTCTGATACTGCATGTAAAGACCTCACTCCAGGACATCTTAGTGTCTTAATTCCCCTGTTATCACTTCATCTATCTGACTGATATCCTGTATGTACATTGTAAGTTGATCACCAGAGGGAACCAAATGTCAAAATTACAAGAAAAAAATGAAGTTTCTTACACTCAGTATTTTTCCTGTGCTGCCTAAAGCCAATATTATAGCCAAGAAGGCTGTTAGATTTAATTTTTTAACACTTTGTTTTTTTCTTTTTGAAGCACAAGCCAGAGGCTGGACATGACTGAGCAATATGTGTTGGCAGCACAAAAAGTCAACTGTGCCCTGGGCTGCAACAAAATCAGTGTGGGCCCTGGGTTGAGGGAGGGAATTCTGCCCCTCTGCTCTGCTCTGGTGAGATCCCACCTGGAAAGCTGCATCCAGCTGTGGAATCCTCAGCACGGGAGGGACATTGAGCTGTTGGAGTGAGTCTAGAGGAGGCCACGAAGATGTTCCAAGGGCTGGAGCTGCTCTGGAGACAGGCTGAGAGGGCTGGGGATGTTCAGTCTGGGGAAGAGAAGTTCTGGGGTGACCTAATTGCAGTTCTCCAGTACCTGAGAGGGCTACAAGAGATCTGGAGAGGGGCTGCTTAGAAGGGCATGGACTGACAGGAACTGAGGGAAATGGCTCCTAACTGACAGAGGGTGAATTTAGATTGGAGATTAGGAAGAAATTCTTCCCTGAGAGGGTGATGAGGCCCTGGTTATCCAGAGAAGCTGTGGCTGCCCCATCCTTGGCAGTGTTCCAGGACAGGTTGGAGGGGTTTGGAGCAACCTGGTGTAGTGGAAGGTGTCCCAGCCCATGGCAGAGAGATGGAACTGGAAGATCTATAGAGTCTCTTCCAACCATTCTGTGATTCTAATGCTTAAGATTATCTAGTAGTGATGCTCTTCCAAATGCCCTCTGGCTCACTGACAGTGGTAGACTCTAAAAATGGGCTTTTCCCAGAGGAAAAACTGCTTCACTTGCCCTGAAGTTTTCTGGATCTCCTGTCTCTTTGAAAACTGTGCAGAAAGAAACTGCTTGCCATATTTTCGTATTCTCTTTGGACATTTTTATCATGGTGGTGCAAACCTGTGGGTGAATCAGCAATATCTGCAGAGGTGTCCTGTCCAGAACTTGTTCTAGAAGCTACTCTCTCCTCAGCTGAAGTGCTGTACCTGGTGCATCTGCTGGGATGGAAAAGGTCCTTGTTGGTCATCACAGATGCAATTTTGACTGTTGTGTAGCTGTTTTCCAAAAGTAGCTCGTGCGAGAGCCTGAAGCAGGAGAGCTGCCCTGGAGGTCATGTATCTACCCTGTCTCTTCAAGCAGGAGCTCCTCCACTGATTGTATCTAAGAGTTCCTTCTGTAACTGCTCTCAAAAACTTTCAGTTCAGTTCAGGATCTGAAACTTCCTGGGCTGCACAGGAAACTATCCAGTGCCGTCTGCCTCTTCTAGGGCCAGGGTGGCATCAGCTTGGGAGCCTTGGGTGTTCCACTGGGGGCAGGGACATTCTTTGGAGGAAAACAGACCTCCCTGTGTTATAAATGAGGAGGCATACTCCTTTATTCCATTTTCAAATTAAGCAATTTATTAATTTTGTGTTGGGCAAAAAGCAGGCAAGGCAGCTCTGGGTGCATGGGGAGTTAGGGTTAGGCTCTCCCAACAGGGACACCAGCTGTTCATTTTGCACATATTTATACATGTCCATGTTAGTAGCCCCCTCCCAGTTTCTATTCCCCGTTGTGAGGTTTAGTTTCTGTTCTTTGTTGTGATGTCTGGTTTCCACTCATCATTGTTTCTGGTGGTCGCTGGGGATGTCAGAGTCTTTATCCTTCACCCTTCTCTGACCTCTGGTTCCTTTTCATGGCAGTTTTCCCTTGCTTGCAGCTTCATACAGTTCCATCTTTGCTTAACCATTCTGCTCAGTGACCACAACATTTTGTTTAGTTATCATTCCTTTAGTTTCACCTGGCAGTTTCTTAAAATTTACCTTTGCATTGGTCCCATGTCTCTATCCCATCATTATCCTTTTTTTTTTTTTTCTGACACGAATCATAGCCTAATTTCTCACACCTGTGACTGACAATCTTAAGTTTTCAGTGCAGCTTTTCCTAGAAATCCTGCCGCAGGTGTGGATGAGGCAGCAGCACTGCCGGCACATGGACGGGGTGACGGGCAGAGCAATAGGAGAGCTCCCTGCTCCTGCCTTTCCCTGCAGCTTCCACAGGCAGCTGGGCGCCTGAGCCGGCTCTGGTAAAGCTGCAGGAGGTTATCAGGAGCTGTGTAATCATCCCCAGCCTTTCCCTGCCGGAGCCCAGCCCCGGCTGTGCCGCTGAGAAGCTCCTGACGGGGAGCTTGGTCCTGGCGCTGCTGCGGAGCTGCTGCCCCCCTCCTGCTTTAATAACACACCACAGCTCCAGCAAATGGTTGATTTGGATCCTTGCTTGCCCTGCCACAGCCTCGGAAGCTTTCAGGAGTGCAGGCCCTGCTGAAGGCTGGGGTTTGGCCACCAGCCTCGGCTGTGGGGAGCTGGGTGCCCCTGCAAGGAAGGAAGGAAGGAAGGAGCAGGAGCATCTCCTGGGCTCACAGGGAGGGTTGACAGTCAAACTAACCTGTGTTCCTTGAAATCTTAATTATGCCTCCACTCAGAGCACAGGGTTCAGACTTTCTGGCTGCTCTCCTGGGTGGGTGGACAGTTTTGGAGTCATGTATTCACAGTAAAGAGAGGGAAGGACTTGTGTTGGCTCTTCTGTAACACAGAGTGAGGGGTGGGATAGGTCTAAAATACGTCCTCCAGGGGACTGAGAGGTCTGAGGAGGGTTTTCCTGTCTCTGCTTGGAGTGAACTCATCTGTCACAGGAGAAGAGACACGGTGGCAGCTAAAGAAAGGAGAGACCTTGAAGGCAAGGACGTTTCTAGCATTAGTTGTAGCACACATGGCTCAGTCCTCCTCAAGCAGAAGCTGGAGCCAGCAGGTTGATGCTGATTTATGACTGCAGTGGCTCTGCCCCAAATTCTGCACTACTTTGAGAGGTTTAACTTTTAATACACTTTTGAAAACTCTCTGATTGACTTTCAGCTGCATCCTTGGTGGCACCACCTTCTAGAAACAGAGAGAAATCACTTAATGTGGAAAGAAACCCCATTAGCACTTGGATCAGAGTCTGCTGCTTCACCTGCCTCTGCAGAACCTCCCCATTTCTTTTTTCCTTCAAATATTTTCTGATGTTATATATTCTGGAACCTGCTCAATACTGTACAGGGTCTTTTGTCTTAATGTTTCTGTTGCAGCCTGTAAAGGCAGACACCAGGAGTCAGCACACCTGCTCCTCTGGCCTTTCTGGAGCAGGTCATGTTGAGGTGGGAAAACCTTGGGTGGAAAGAGAGCTTGACGGTGATTTTTGATATTTCTCTGTGTGTGCCTGCATCAGCCTGGCACTGCTGTGTCCTCTCTGACCTAGATTTCCCTGCTGTCCCCTGGGCATTAGATTTGATCCTGATTTATGGCCAGTAATGCCATGTCTCCAGACTCTATTTGTTGGCTCCCAGGGCCTCGTACTTCCTTCCCTGGTGACAGTTTTATGCAGGTTTAACTCTTGTACCTTTGGTGGGGTCACTCCTGATTTACCCCAGCCCACAGTGCCTGACAGCTGGTTTTCTCCCTGAATTACTGTGCCTGACACATCACTGGAGGTGTCAAGCGTTGCCACAAAATTAATTTTCCTCTCGAGAGCCCTCAGTGATTTCAGCTGAACCTCTTTGCAATTGTCTCTCTGTCGCCCTGGAAGATTCATGCAGCTGGAGTGGCTTCAGCCTTGGGGGATGGGGAGCCAAGTGCAAGTGCAAGACAACCCTTTCTGCCTTTTCTGTCATTTTTTATACATGGCTTTCCATGAGATTTCCACGATTTGTTGTGGTCAGATATGAGTGGCGTAGAGAGAACTCAACAATCCCTCCAGAGGTGTTATCAGATTCTTACTAAAAAAACCTTATATTTCAGCAAAGCTCTTCCCCAACACTGGGTTTTCCCTCCCTGTGGAAGAGCCTGAAGCTGCAGGGCAGTGATTTCTGTCCCAGGTTTATCTCAGCATCAAAAACAAGCTGGCATTGGAATTTCTCCCTTTTCCAGGCTGAGTTGGAACCTGTAGCTCTGTGGCTGGGGATTGACTTGGAGCAATCATGAAAAGCTGAATTTGCAAGGAGCTGGGACCCAGCAAAGGTGGGGCTGGATGGGCTGGAGGTGCCTGGGGCAGGGCATTCCAGGCATGGAATCTGGCCAGGAGAGAAGGTGGTTCTGCATGGGAGGTTGGAGGACAACCTGGTCTGCTCCAAGGGATAAAGCAGTGAGCAGCTGAATTCCCTGAATCATGCTGGAAATGGGATTTCGGTATTTTAAAACTTAAGAGAAGAATGAGACTTACCCAAACACATTCAGATTTTGTGAGATGCTTTGGAGTCTATTGCTCTAAAGGGAGTTGGGTCCTGTTTCAGGTAATGGAAAAGCATCATTTAGGTGCTAATTCACTTAGTGCTTGGAGTACTTTTGTCGCAGTACTTCACTGTGGAACTCAGTGAAGTTTTATCATTCCAGGGAAAATGTGACTACAGTGAAATAAGAAGGAATTAATCTGATAAGTGGGCTTTAATTATCCTCAGGAAATTGCATTTGAAGGTATTTTAGGTAGTATCATGGTGTCATTGAAACCTAACAACCAGTCATGTTACTATCACTGGAGTGAAAACCCTTTTACAAGAACCAGATTTTTGTTAACTCAGTAAATGATTTAATTTTTTTTAAATAATGTTGGACATCTAGCAGCATTTGCAAATTTGTGCACGTTTCAAACCTCCTTCTCAGGCCTCCCTTTAAAATGCTCAGTATTTTTCATGCTGTCCAGAGTACTGTGAAGGGCTGTCATGGACCTTATGCCAGGGTTTTACTGCCAGGTCAAATTGGAGCTCTCTGGGACCATTTATTGAAGCAGAAAGCCCCGAGGGGCACGTGGGGGTGGGAAATGCTGAATGATTTACGATGGGCTCACTTTGCACACTGATGGTTGGCTTTGGGGCACCTGCTCAGCATCCCCTGCCAGATGCTGTGTGAGCCCTGGAGTCCCTTGGATGCCCGTGGGAGCTGAGGATGTTCAACATCACCAAACCAAGCTCTGCTCCCGTTTGACTTGGCTTGGTCTAGGGTGCACCGTGACACCCTCAGTGGCTACTCAGCAGCAGCAGAAAGGTGGACCCTGGTATCTTTTTGGAGAGGCACTGACAGGGAAGCAATAGCTGCTGTGGTGCAGCATCTGTGGGCAAAAATGAGATGCTGTCAGTATCTTGCTGGGATGGACCTTCTTAGTCTTATAAAAACTCAGCAGTGTTTCCTACCCATCCCTCCCACAGATGAGGTTGTAGCACTCCACAGCAGAGCCAGGACCTGTTCCATGCCTGCCCACATGTTGGAAGAAACCAGAAGCTGGCTGGGGCAACAGGAAAAACCCCAGGCAGGGCCTGGGGAAGAACCATAACGTGGTGGTGACCTGCTACCAGCTGCTGAGGGGAGCTTCTCAACCTGGCAAAGTGATGCTCCCAAAAGTGTCAGGGTCTCTAAGGGCTGGATCCCGAAAGGGATTTGTCCCCTGCTCCAGTCTCTGTGCTTACAAGAAGGTGGAGAATTGATGAAGGTTGCTGATCCTCAGCAGCCAGGGTTTTTGGGGGCTGAGATCCCATTCATTCCCCCACATATTTGTCATGTGGAGGACTGAGATTGGGTATCTCTGCATGTGGAAGCTGCAATGCCTCGTTTACAATAGACAGCTAAAGCTGTGGGAAAGTGATGCAACTCCAGCTGGGAGGCTGTAGTAACTAATTTCCTGTGTAAAATGACCTGGAGGAGAGGTTTTACATGCACCAAAGCTTATCATTAACTTGTTTGAATTTAGGACTCACTTCCATCTCAGGGGGGTGATGAATCAGAAGCCACTCCAATGAAATCAATTGAGTAATCCGTGTGTCTATAGGATTCAGCCTGTTTTCTCCACGCTGTCCTCTTGCCCTCCTCCCTGTGCAGGAGGCAGCACCTGCCATGGCAATGTTTGCCGTGATGCCGGGGGATCTGGAGGGGAAGAGTGAATAACTTGCACAGCTGAGGCACTGACTCACTCCTGTCCCCAGGAGCTGAGGCTCAGGCTGTCAGCTGCTGGAGCCTCCCTGCTGCTCTGTGTTTCCCCAGCACATTCGGGACCATGCAGAGAACCCACGGGGAGGAATAACAGAGGTGGATCGTGTACCCTCCCCATCCATCCGGTTTTCCTGTAGCATCCCTTGTGCAAATGAATCCCCGAACCACTCCCGGGGTGTGGCCGTTCACGTCTGCCAGTGCCGTTTGTGGGGATGGATCTTTGTTGCAGAGAGGATTATGAAAGTTCTGGAGGAAAGGAAGTTGCCAGCCTGTGGAGTGGGTTTGGGAATCCCGAGCTAAAACAAAGAGCACCATCTCCTGGCAGCTGGGAATAGCTGGCGCTGTTTCCAGGGATGCACGCCCCGTTGCAGTTCTCCTGCAGGCAGCTTGCTGCTCTCTCTGTCTAGCCCAGAGCACCTGGAGGTGGGATAGCTCAGGGCTGACAGCTGGCTCTCAGAAAGGCTAATCCAGGGGACTCTGGAAGCTGATCCAGCGGTATTATCCACAGCACAGTGATGTCTCTGCTTGGCGTGAGAGCTCTCAGCCATTTGGGTTTCAAGCTCTACTCAAGTTGACACACAAGTCCTACAGTACTTCTGAGATTTGTTTGAAGTGTTTGGGGATAGAAAATTCCTGCAGAAGGGTCTTGCAGAACTGAGGGCATGACTCCCAGGTGGTACACTCAAATATCCCTGAGGGTGGCCAGATTATTTTGAATATGATTTGGGTTGGGGTTGAGAGATGCCTCTGCCACTCATGCAAGCCACCCTTGCCACTGCCAGGAAGGTACAAGTCAAAGAAATTTGGAAATCTGGAGCTTTCCTGAGGCTTGGATTGAATTTGCAATCAAGCAGAGAGGGGAAAACCAGCTTGGTCTGGATCCAAGACAATGGTGTGCTTTGAATTTGGAGACAGACTTGGGACTGCTGGTCTATGTGGGCATGGTAAAGAGGAGTGGAAAAGTGATGTAAGGCTGAACATCTGCACAAAGTAGTGTGTGGATGCAGATGAGAATGCAGTAAGATATTAGGAGTTTTAAAAAGAAAAGTAACTGAGTTGGGGAACTAAAAGGACACAATGAGACATCATGTACCAGGATCAAAAAATAGGAAAAATTCTTTCCCGTTTCTCCCCTCCTTTTTTAAGTATAAGTGAGGAATAAAAAGAAGCCAAGGTCAAGCAAAGACTTTTTACTAGTAGCTGATGATGAAGTTGTAAATTTGGTACAGAAAAAAGCCAGGGCTGTTTAATAACTACTTCTGTTGTGCATTTGGAAGAAAGCATGAAGATACTTTTTCCTAATGGTCATGGCTGAGTAATAAAAATAAAATGACATCTCTAATTGATTAATTACTGCAGGTCAGGGATTATTGAAGTGGGACAGGGTGGACGTGGGAGAGAGCTGGGAAGACCCTACTTCTGGGAGCTTTCATCCCTGCAGGACTGGGGCAGCCAGTAAGGATTCCTGAAGCTCAATACCCAAAACAAAAAGTCAGAGCCAACTATTTAAAAGACTTACAGGAATTTGCTGGAAGCTCCTTGCTCCCACTATTCTGCTTTGTCTGAAAAGGTCGCTGAAACCTTGATTCCTCCCATTGCAACCAAAAAGATTTTTGTCTTCTCTGCACAGCTCCAGGCTGTAAAAACTGCATCACCTAATTAAAGATTAGTTCTCCCCTCTCTTCTTCTGAAAAAATCTTAATTTTGAGCAAACCAGTGACACACAATAAACACAGAATTTTGCATTGAGGGGTTGCCAGCTGTTTTGGGGGACTGAAATTTCATGTCACAGAATCATGGTTTGAGTTGAAAGGGACCTTTATGATCATCTTGTTCCAATCCTCCTGTTGTGGGCAGGGACACCTTCCACTAGATCAGGTCCCTCAAATGTCACTCTGTCTGTGCCAGTGAAGATCACCAGAGCTGTGTGTTAATCTTGACAGGTTTATATGAAATAAGGTTATTTTATTGAAAGTTGAGCACAATATTCTGAAGTGATCAATTTTAATAAGGCCAAGAATACTCTAGTTGGGGGGAAAAAAGAATCAGTTTTATTTAAATCAGTTTCTTTTCTTGACTGTGATCCTCAGCTAACTTTTCCAGTGTGCTGCAGCAGTGCAGCTTGCCGTGATCCAAATTGGTCTTCAGCTGCCTTTCTTAAATTAAGAGCTCCTCTGCGTGGAACCGATGATTTCTAAATTATTTCCTGTGTCAATTGCTAAATAGCTCCAAATCCAGTTCCGTAGGAGAGGATTTCTGGAGCATTCACTTATTCTGAGCAAACAAAACAGTCATTTTCCAATTTTTTTTTTTTTTTTCTCCTTTGCAGTTGATGAAAACACATGTAACTTGCTGAGCATCTCAGCTGGGCTGGAGTGATTGAATCAGGCCCATTACTTCTTAGCTGGTCGCAGGAAGTGAAATTATTTCCCCGAGGGCTCGTGTTACAGGAAAGCACAACTGCTGCTCTCAGGAGCTGAATAGCTTTCCTTCACCTGAATTGGCAGGCAAGTTTTTGGGCAGTTTTGAGTGAAATCCAGATTAAAAAAACCCCCCAGCCTTTGTAACAAGGGTAAATTCAGACCTGATACTGACATCTGTTACCGGTGCTATTCAAGGCTTCTCCTTCCCACGGATATTGAACCAAATAAACTTAAAAGTCAGAGAGGGCATTGCTTAATCACCAGGCTCTGAGTGCACTATTCTTCAGCAAAAATCTGCCCAGCTATTATCAGTTTCCATGTCTTTAATAGCCAGTCTAATAGCTGAGAGATTCACGCTTCCCAAATGAGAGGCAGTTTTAGCAATGGCTTTAAATCAATCCCAGTGGAAATGGGGAGTTACATTAAATCCTATTAATTAGGCAATTTCAGCTGTCTTCAGTGCTTTTGACTCTGCAGTCGCCTTGAGAGTTGGGATCCCCATATGTCCTGCTCATGTGAACCCTCCCTTTGCTCACATTCCCTGTAACTCTCTCTCCTCCTCAACCCCAGCAGCAAATGCATTTTCTGTTTTCATTTTTATTTATAAAACTGCTACAGGGAAAAAACAAAAAGGTTGAGGATTGGCAGCCATTCCATTCTAAATCAGCTCCTGTGTTAACATCTGCTGCAGCACCGGGTTTGTACTATTTGAAAACGGGATGTTTTGTGTCGGTGACTATTTCAGGGTTATTTTTCTTTCTGCTGAGGAATAACCCGAAGAATAGGATGGTATTTTCTCAACCTCTCTTTATCACCGTGGCTCTCCTGTGGGCTGCCCTGGCTCTAGCTCCTGCTATGAAGCACCTGACACAAATGCATTAGAAACCATTTCACTGCTCTGTTGACCAGCACTGCTAAGAGCTGCAAATGCTTGTGCATCTGGCTCCCATGCACTGTGGACAAAGCACAAATGAGAGCTGTGAACAGCATCTGTGGATATTTCCCTGGCGGTGGCTTCAATCTCCTTTGACTCTGTGCTCCCTCTCTCCTAGCAATAGTGGGATGTTTGTAGGGATGGGTTTTTGCCCTCTGATGATGTTGTGACAGCGTTTTTCCTCGTGAGCAGAAAGTATCCCACAGCCATCTTGAGCTGGTCCACAGGCACTCAGTGTCAGTGGGACTTTTCTAGTGAATTCAGTGGGCTTTGGATCAGGTCCAGAAGGCACTGAGGAAGCATTTAATGAAAGAGCAGCCCTGAAACCCCGTGATTTAGACAGCCACTCACCCAGCACAAACAGTAAATTACAAACAGCAGATACTGGCAGCAACAGGCATGAATAGTCTGTAGTCAGCAATTCACAGTCTGGAATATGTTGGCGTAAACAATGCATCAGATAATTCCAGCTAACCAACACATTTGTGAAAATCCAAGCCTGTTTATGGATAATTTTTCAAAAAGGCAAGTTCAGCAAGAAGAGCACTTGCAAGGAATAGAAGCTTTCCCTTTTTGCTCATTTAGAAGTGTGTTCTGGGTATGAGCTGTCCTTGCAAGGCACCTGATGACCTCAGGTAGAATCTGGGTGTTGGGCAGCCCAGTTTATCCCTTATTCTGCCTTGGTTTTGCTGTGGTTTTCCACTTGGGCTTCATTCTCACGCAGCTTTGCTGTTGGGACCGAGTTATGCGGAGCAGAGAGGATGGGAGCTGCCTGCAGCAGGTTACAAAAGCATCTTGCAGCCCTGAGAGAGCTGGCAGGAAAACAGAAGGTGAAATTTGGAGTAGGTAAACGTAAAGGTGCATAGATAGAGCGGGGGAAATAAGCCCCAAGTTCACATCTCCACAGTGACCCTCACTCTGAGGCAAGAGCTTGCCTTGACGATAAATATTTCTATGAAAAGTTCTATGCAGTGCTACACAGCAGTGAGAACACCCAGCTGAAGGCTGGGAATGGACGATTTTCCACCTGCTGGCTGCAGCACCCCTCGCTCTGTGCTCTCCCGTGGCAAAGGCTGCTACAAATCCCTGGCTGAGGGGATGGAGCTGCTGCCAGCATCGTGTGTGCAGGAGCAGATTAGCAGGGAGGACTGCTGAGGAGCAGCAGCACCCAAAGCCAGGGAGGATAAGGACACAGGAACAGGTAGCACAGGGAGGCTGAAAAGCAAGGAGTGGCATTTTTGGGTTGCTTTTCCCCTGTGCTACCACGTTTCCCCTTGTAATAGGAGGGGCATTTTGTTCCCAGCCTAGAGGCAATCCAGGGAAGAGTTGCTTGCAAGACATCACAACCCTGAACAATGCAGAAATACGATGAGGGAAATGATCACTCTGCCTTTGTGTAGGGCTTGGTGTGTGTGTGTGTGTCAATTCCAGTGAGGTTGTGCAGTAAAATAAAGCCTTCAGCTACAACTCTGAAGCATTACAGGGCAGAAAATACTGCTTCAGGGCTCGCTAAATGAGCTGCACATGCCTGATGCGTGGAGGGCTGTGGGGGGAAGCAGTTGTGGTGGTGTTTAGGGATGGTATCATTCTCTGTGTGTGCAAGGAGGAAGGAAATACCCAAATGCAAGCAGCTTGGGAGCTTTCTCGTGGACATCTTCCAGCTTCTGGCTTTGCAGCTGGAGCAATGTCCCTTTAGTATTATGATGAAGTCTGCACTGTGTGTGGTAGCCCAGGCACGTGTGGAGCAGGTCAGGAGCTTCACATCTCTTACAGGAGATGGGCAGAGGTTGGAGAAAGCTAGCCACATCCTGTGATGCTTCAGCACACGAGGGGTTAACCAGGCTGCTCCCTCCCATAGGCACCAGCTCCTGCAGACACTGGCTTTGTTCCTGCTCATCCCATTCCCTCAGCCCTCACAGAAATCCGTCTCTCCCACCTCCCTCGTGGGGGATCTCGCTGTTCCCACCGTCGAGCTGTGCTCTGTATGAATGCTGCAGAGAGAGAGTGGCTGCTGTTGCTAATTTAATTAGCATCATCCCCAGGAGCTGGGAGCGTGGCAGAGGGAATTAGAGGCAGTGCATGAAGATGATGCATGGGTTTAACCACCTTCGTGCCAGCGTGATTGCTAGAGGATGCACACGGGCTACGGCTTCCTGAACATGTGGAAATCACTAAATGAGGATGTTGAGTCTCGGCCTTGGTGTTTCACAAATTTAGGGTGGCTGCTCTTAAGAGAAGATGTAATCTTAATCTGCTTGCCAACTTTCCCTCTCAGTTTCTGTCCAGCAGAATTTTTTTTCATAATAAAAAGTTTCTTTAGGATGAAATTCCTCCAGTTCTATGCATTTAAAAAGAAATATTGATTTAGTATTGGACATTAGATTTATTTTAAGGGTATTGAATGCTGAGCCCTGGGTTGAACTGTGGGGGATGTGAGGGATGTTGTGATGTTGCAATCACAGGAAGTTTTTATTTACAGGCTGGGCGACCATTGGCCAGGAATGCTTAGTTACTCTCAGGATCCCTATAGCTATTTTAAGATGGGACAGCAGCTGGAAGCCTTGTGTGACAGATGTGCCACTATATTGCCCAAGGGTATAGAAAGGGACAGTCCCCAAGAGCTTGCAAGCAAAGTCAAGTCTGGTTCACAAACCAAATCTGAAATCAGCAGGGGGTGAGTGTGGCTTTGCAGGAAGTTTGATGCAGAAAGCACGCAGGCATTTGTGTCTTACTGTGCCTCGTTTTTTGTGTGTTTGCTTCAGGTGTCACAGGCTCGTCACATCTCTTTGACTACGGCTCCACTGCCAACGGAGGGGACAACTCCTTCTACACCTCTCTGATCTCCGATGTCCACTACACCACCCCGCGGGACTCCACCTATTTCACGGGCATCTATCAGCAGGAAAACACCCCCATTTCCTGCTCGGGCAGCACGGAGGGGTTTAACGCCCTGGGGCATCCTGTTCAAGACGTGACTGGGTTTGAATCCCGTGGCTTGTTTAGCTCAGACTCGGGAATAGAGATGACTCCTGCAGAGTCCACTGAAGTCGACAAAACCTTAGCAGACCCCATGAAAGTAGAAGGTTACAAATACATGGACATGAGCAGATCAGAAGAAATAAAGTACCAAGACAAACACGACTCCGACTCAGAAGATGAGAGCCCAGGCCTTAGTGATAAGTACCGGGGAGCACCCGTGGGGTCCAACCACGCCGCTGAACCTCCACGGACGCCCTCGGAGAGCACCAAGGCAGCCAAGGAACAAGACCTGCTGGAAGACAGAAAGCCTGGGGGTCAGCACAGCCCCTCTGTGGCTACGAGCCCCGTCAAGATCACACTCACTGAGACAGAAAGCACCAAGGAAGCTGCCAGCAAAGAGCCGAGCCCGACCCAGCCGGACCCCGGCCTGAAGCCGAGCCATGAGGTGGTGCCGACGGTGACGGTGTCGGAGCCCGAGGATGACAGCCCAGGATCTGTCACACCACCCTCCTCTGGCACAGGTAATGCTGCTGTTGGTGCAGGGCACTGAGGGCTTTGCTGTTCAAGAAGTGGTTGCAATTGTACCCTGCACACTGGAGAATTACCACGGATTTTTGGGGTGGCTGTAACAGGGTGGGAGAGGGCACTGACAAGTCCCCATGCTGGAGGTGTTTGTGCTCTGCTCTGGAACCAGTTTGTGCAGCCAAAGCGAAGGGGGAGGCAAACTGTGCTCCCCATCACAGCACACTGCTCAGGATGGGCTGTCCTTGCTGGATGGAAAGGGATCCAGGTGTGCTGAGCCCAGTCCTCAGGGATCTCTCCTGGAGGGGAAGCAGTGTGCCTGTGGTCATCACTGGGGTGTCTTCATCAAGGCCATGGTTTGAGCTGGATCCTGGTGGTTTGGGGGTCTCTTGGTCACCCTCGCTGCCCTGATTCCCCAAGGGAAATGAGGTGTGTGGGATCAGGGCAATTGACTATACTAGGTTCATATTATTAACATTTTAATGGCTGGCTTGATATCTCTTTGCTCCTGCAGAAAATAAGGTTAAATTGGTAAAAATCAGTGCTGTTTTCATGTCAAAGTGCTGCTTTTATAAAGAGCTGAGGAGGGAAATGCTGTCACCTCATTTACAAAGGAGACTAGAGGGACAAAAGGCCAGTCTCTTTTAAAGACTTCTGATTGCTGTTGGGGGGTCACCAAAACCCCATGTTTATACATTTTCCTATTGTCTGATTACTGCAGTAGTGCATAATACCTATTCCTCATTTTCCCTATTGTACACTGCTAAAATATAAAAGTAGCATAGTCCTGTAGAAAGGACTGAAGTTCTGGGACAGAAATCAGAATTTTTAGACTGAAAATTAAATTTCAGCGTCCTGGAATCCTTTAATCAAAATCCTTTAACAATGAACGTTTGAGAAAGAACATCTCCAAACTGAAACTTCTATTGCTTCAATTTCTTTTAGAAGCATTTAAAAAAAAAACAAAAAACAAAACCAAAAAAACCCACAAACAAACAAAAAACAAAAACAAAACAAAAAAACAAACACACACACAAAAAAAAACCAAAAAAACCCAAACCTAGAATTCCCTTAAAATGGCAGTCTGGCACCCACACTAATACCTCCCCTTGGAGAAACATCTGGTTCATACAGAAAAGTCAGGGAGCATTTGTACACTTCCACATAGGAAAAGGAGATAGAGTCCACCACAGCTGTGAATTTTTTTGGAATTATTTATTGAATAGACTTCAGAGCCACGTTTTCCTTCTTTTATTTGTCTAAGTGAAATCACACAGTGCTCCTGAGAGGTGTCACTGTTCATCAATTTACACTTTTTGCTACAAGGTAATTAAGGACTTCAGGCACTGTTACTTATTCAGTCCGGGTGAGTGTTCTAGGCTGCCTTGGGGATGCTCGGTATCTGTATCCCATTAAAACTGCTTATCCATCGTGCTAAGGAAAGAAGGCATCTTCTTCTAGAGGCTGGCTCCCAAGCGGTGTTTCCCCTGGATTTTCCCCCTTTTCCTGCAGCTGGGAATGTCCCATGCCCAGACCCCATATTCATAAGCGATGAAGAAATTTAAAACCTACCCTTGTTATTCTCATGCAGTGACCCAGTGAAGTTGTGGCTCCTGGGAACCCTTCAAGCATTTTGGCAAAGGTGCCAGTCACCCCCTGTTGGAATTCTCACTGAGCCAGGTGTTTTTGAGCTCCACGAGGGTCCAACACACTCTGAGGGTGTCCAGCACCTCACAGAAATGGCTTAAAATAGTTTGTGAGACGGCACGATCGAATGTGTCTTGAAAAAGCAAAATGGTTTTAATTAAAGAAGAAAATAATACAAAACCAAAGAACAAAGCTCTTCACAGTGTAGGGACAGGACCCACACACCTGCTACAACACCCTGAAAATGCACTGAGAAGCTTCGTGCTCTTCCTTAAAATACTGAATGATTTAGGTGGGTTTTTTGGCAAACAGCCCAATAGAAAATAACTACATTTCTGAGAAACAGCTAAAGAGACCTAACAGTGTTTTTGTCTTGGTATTGAGCCAATTACTGCCAGGAGAGCATAGAAACTTCTGGTGTTTTTCCCTTAAAAGGTCCTGGGGTGAAACTGAGACCCTTTTCCTTGTATAGAAAACATCTACCTGGTGCAGTGCAACAACACTGCTTGGATCAAGACTTTTAAAAACGTTTTTCTTTCAATCTCTGGCCCTCATCTTTCTGGGGAAGGAAGACATGCTCTTGTCTCTGCACTGGTGCTGAAAGGCCGTGGGTATTTATCCCAGTGCCAGCAGTAAATGTGACACCCTGCTGCTGGCCACAAAGGACTGTTTTATTCCCAAGGTGAATGCCAGGGCTGGGAGTTACACGCTGCCAGCACAGGGAGGAGCGGGGTGAAGCCCAGGGATGGCCCCGTTGCTGTGCTACGAGGGCTGGCAGTCACATGCCCGTTTGGATTTGTGCCGGGTTCAGTCGTGGCTCAGGGAGAAAATGCCCACATGTGGTGATGCAGGAGAGCAGCGCAGCTTCCTGCAGCCGGAGAAGGAGGCACGAGCTCCCAATGCACCAGAAAACTCCCAGCATCCAGACAGGAGCGTGTTGTAACAGTACCAGCACCTTAATCCTGTCTGTGGCCACAATCTGGGGTGCAGAAGGATTTTCTTGTGTCACCTGCAGCCACAGGGCTGGAAACCTCCCTCCACTCCACTGTGGAACCCAGCCCTGTGGATACCTGCAGGCACTGTCCTGTCATGGACCTCTTCACCAGCATCTGCTGGAGGAAACGTGGGGATTTATTTTCCTGGTGGCTTTCTTGACTCCTCACAACCTGCAGTGCAACTCAGTGACCCCATCACGTTAATAATGACTTTAAGTTAGGGAATGAACACATAAATTAGGATCCCAGAGGACAAATTTCCATGTGTGCTTGATGGCTGTTTTGATGTGACTGGATAATTGCAGTCAGAAAATACAGACTGGATTGTTAATCTTTTTGTTTTGTTTCAAATTTTGGGTGAGACGAGATAGCCGTTATTTTTCTTACTATAGTACATAGTGATATTAAGAATTACAGTAGAAAAAAATTGGTTTCATTCTTGGACCCGAGTGAGCTAAAAGCAGAGAATTCACCACCCACACTCTGAGAAAAAAACAAATCCCAAATTAATAAAAAAACCTAGTTAACCAACCAACCAACCAAAAAAAGAAAAAAAAAAAAAAAAAAGAAAAAAAAGAAAAAAAAAAAGTTTCCCTTTTCCACACCTGAAAGTTAAAGTTGGGCAAAACTACAGGGGAGTTTCCAGGATCAGCAGAACCCACCAGCCCCATGTGTGTATTTGTCCCCAGAACAGACTAGTATCTGTTGGTGGCAGTCTGATGCTGTCATGTGTGTCCTGAGCCCATGTTCCTCTTGACTGATGATTTTCCTGCTGAAAACCACGTTGTTGAGCCACTGGTCAAGCAGTGACCAGCATTGCCTTGTACCTCAGCTTTTGCTTCAGTAAGTGATGCTTCTTTTATAAGGACTGCCTACATGGGAAATGCTGTGTAAGGTCAAGCTGTGTTGCTACTGTCAGTCATGCCAGACTGGGAGACTTTGTGCTTGTGCTCCCAGCCGTGCTAGAGGGATATGTGCTGCTGTGAAATCTATCGTGTTGGTTCCCTAAGTTGCTAGAAAAAAGGATTATTAAATATGTTTGGTTTTTTTTTTTTTCTCCTGTACGGCAGAACCGTCCGGCTCAGAGTCTCAGGGCAAAGGCAGCCTGTCGGAGGACGAGCTCATCAGTGCCATCAAGGAAGCCAAGAGCTTTTCCTTCGAGCCCCCGGAGGCACAGAGATCCCCGGCCCCTCCCGCGGAGAAGCGGGACCAGCGGGCCAAGCCCGGCCGCCCTCCCTCCTCCTCCTCGCACGGCGACAACGAAGCCAGCAGCGCCGAGTCCGGCGACTCGGAGATCGAGCTGGTCTCGGAGGACCCCCTGGCCGCCGAGGAGGTGCTGCACTCCAACTACATGACCTTCAGCCACATCGGGGGGCCCCCGCCGTCGCCCGCCTCGCCCTCCATCCAGTACAGCATCCTGCGGGAGGAGCGGGAGGCCGAGCTCGACAGCGAGCTCATCATCGAGTCCTGCGACGCCTCCTCGGCCTCCGAGGAGAGCCCCAAGAGGGAGCAGGACTCCCCTCTGATGAAGCCCAAGGTGATGGACATTATCAAGGAGGAGAACAACTCGCGCGCCGACGCCTCGGACTACGAGGCCGGCAAAATGACGGAGAGCAGGATGAACAGGGAGAACCTGGCCGAGTCCTCGTCCTACCTGAAAAGCTCCTTTGTCGCGCCGAAAACCGGCGCGGAGCCCCCGACCTCTGCCGTCAGCACCGAGGAGCTGAAGGAAAGAGTAATCCTGAAGAAACCCATCGAAGAAACTGTTGTTAACCAAAGTAAAGTGTCTTCCAAGGACTTTGGCAAAAAAAGTCCCCTGGCTTCGTTCCTACTGCCGTTTTTAAATAAGCAGAAAGGTAAATGCAGATGTTCCGTCGGGTTTTGCGGTGCTGCCGAGAGGAGGGGGAGGGAGGAGTGCCTGCTCCTTGCAGGGGAGATGTTTGAAGTGCGGAGCAGGGGGAGCTGCTGGCACAGGATGCCCTCAGGTGGAAGTTGGGCATGACTGTGACAATCCACACATCACCACCGACCTGCCCGTCCTCTCAGGGAAAAAAATAAATACCAGCAACAATAATTTTTAGGCTTAAGCGTAGATAAAGGCGGGTGCAGGAACCCCGATACCATTTGTACATTGGGCATCTGGAGGAAAAAAATGGAACAAATGATCATTTTACCTTTTAAATACTAGTTACCTTGTCCCAGGGAAGGGGTGCAATCAGGGATGTGGTCCTGCACACCTCAGAAGTGTAAGGATAAAGAATTTCAGGATGCATTTATGAAAAAAAAAAAGAGCAAGATTTAGAGGAGAAGAGGAGTTGGGTTTGGTGAGTCTGGGTGTTTTTGGAAGTGTTCAAGGCCACGTTGGATGGGGCTTTGAGCAATCTCATCCAGTGGAAGGATAGATCCACAGACACATCCCGTCTGTGGATGTGGGGTTGGAACTGTAGAATATTTAAGGTCACTTCCAACCCAAACCATTCAGTGACACTGAAGCTGGTGCAGTTTAAACAAATCTCTCTCATGGTAGCTGACACCTTCCATTGTTAATAATGAGGATGCTTCCAGTGCAGGGAAGTGGGTGGCTAATCCCAGCTCTGCAGGACTTAGGGGACATCCTGTGTGCTCCTCTGAGGTCCCCTTCCTGAATCCAGCAGTGTGAGGAGGAAGGACAGGACACTACTGTGAGCTTGAGTTGTCTCCCCACAGGATCCCTTCAAAGCCAGTGCAGAACCAGCCAGGTCCAGGCTTGCTGTGCCAGGCACTGTGCTCTAACAGGACATGCCAAAACCTTGGAGACACCACCAGGTTTTAGTCTGAGCTGAGCCCTGAGGACCAAGGGGCAGCATGTGGTCATTGCATGCTGACACTGCCAGGGTCCCTATAGCCTGTAAAGGGCTTGGGTCACAAACTACACAACAAAAAATAAATTATTCTTTGTGAGATGCCAGCTTTAAGTAGCACTTTGTGTGCCCTGGCTTTGTAGGCTGGTGTGGGAGGGAGGGACACTGGGACTGCCCCACACCTGCCCTGCTGCCCCTCTACCATCCCCCTGGCTGGGCTGGAGGGCAGTGTCTGCCCACATCTCTTGTCAGATATTTTTGGAACTCAAAAGAGCTGCTGCTTCCTTGCAAACAGCTGGATAGAGATTGGAGGAGGGGAAGAATCCTCCCCACTCTGCTTAAAGAGCATCTTTTTCCTCTGTCCACGTTCGTGCAGGCGAGTCCCACATGATGGCCCGGAGATGTGGCAGGCCTGTGTGGGTGGCACACTTCAAACCCATTTCCTCTGTGCTGTGAGCCCAAGCCTGCAAGTCTGGTCAGGAAACAGCCTGAACTATCATGATGTGCTGAGGGCTGCAAGATCTGCAGCACAAACAAAATATGTTAATGCTGATTCTGAGTGCTAATGCACTAATGACATTAACAGCCTGAATAAGAAACATGATTATTGCTTGTAAGTGTGTTTTCCTGGCAGACTCTCAGAGCTCCCAATGTCATGCTGTGCATCTCATCTCCCTCACAAATAGTCTGAGCTCAAACCATTTCATTCCTGCTTACCAAGTTCCCATTTTTCAGGACCAGACAAGCCTCTGCCCAAATCCTACAAGTTGTAGGGTTGATGAAATCAACTTTTAACACTGCTCCTTCAGTCTAGCATTGGGTCTCTGCAATCCCAGTGTGTGTGTGTGTTGCTCTGGACAGAACACTAAAAATTTGGTCTTGGATTCGGGGAAGTAGCTGGGGACTGTCATGTGGGCAGCTAGTGCTCTGTACCTCAATTTTGATATTTCAGGATCTGTTACAATTTTTAGTACCCCTCAATCATAATCAGATTTTTTTGGCCTAAGTTTCATGACTCTATTTCTGTCATTGCTTAAAGTGATGCTAACATACTTGTTCTCACATGGAGGTCAGAGAAAATCCCTGTGTACGTGAGCAGACTTTGTCCCTGTGTGCATGTTTCCTATCTTTATTCCCCTAGGACAGCAGAGGCAGGAACTTTACCTCTCAAGACAGCTAATTACTGCTTGGTGATGCAAAGAGGACTAATCCAGTGTGTGCTTTTTTGCTCTCAAGACACCCTGGTGCCTAAGGCAAGGAAAACAAAAACAGAACCTCTTGAGAGTATTGTTGGTGAAACTTGTGTGTCTTTTTTTTAAAGCTGATTTCTAGGTATGGGGAGGTGGATTCAAGATAAGAAAGTTTGGATGATGGTAGGATTCAGTTTACAGTATCTTCCAGTCATGGGTGTGTTGCTGTATTTGGGCAATATTTAAATTGTTATGTTAAAGGTGATATATGGGGCTCTCCTGGGAAATGAGAGCTGATCCCTCTCTGGGAGAATCCACATGAAACCCACAAGAAATCCATGTGAAAGCCAGCACTTCATCAGTTATCAGAGGTTATGAGGGATATGTTAACTGGCTTGGTGGAACCAGAGCATCCCTGTGGGTCCTCCCAAGGCACATTGTCTGGCAGAGAAATGATGTGGCAGAGCACATCCACTGGGAGAGGGGCTGCTTTCATGGCCTCAACTTGAGGTCTTGGCAGAGCTTGACATCACAGCATCACATTTGTACCATGTGCCAACTCAGAGGCACCTGGCAGGCATTTGGCACAGGCCACACTCAGCCAAAGTGACAGGAACAGGGGGAGAAGTGGCAGTGACACACAACAGAGGTGCAGCAGAGTGATGTCACCCAAAGCAGGAACAGTCATCATGCATTAATTAGGAGAATTACCTTAGTCATACTTATCTGTCATTAAGAGAATACTAACAAGATGCAACTATGCACTTGTTAAATATAGAAAACCCTGATTGTTTCCTATTACTTACTTGTTGCACAAGATCAAATGAAGCTGTTCAACACACCTGGCTGTGTTTTTGACACCCTGCTGTAGATCTTCCTGTGGCTCTTGGCCAGCTCATAGCCAGGTATATGTACTTCAAAAACAGTCACCCATCGGTTTGAATGTAAGCCTTAATTATTTCACAGCGTGGTGCTGTGATCCCACCAGGTGTTTTTTCACCCCTATCCATGGCATTCATGGATTTTGCATTGCTCATCAGAAGAGTTTGCTCTGAGCTGGCGAGACAAAAATTGATTTTGGGTGCAGGAAAGGCATGGAAAGGCTGTGCAAAGGAAAAGCCCAGCGTTCAGCCCAACCCCAGGAACAGTCTTGCTGGTTGTGTTGCTGCCAGCCTGTGGGCTCTGGACCTCTCTGTCGTGTGTGATGGGCGTGCTGAAACCACAGCAGAACAATGAAGTGGAGCGTGTGTGGTTTGCACAGCGATCTCTGCTTAACGTCTATTGCCATCCAGTGGCAGTAACCAAAACGGGCACTGGCTTCCCACCTCCATTTTGCTGGAGCTGTCAGGATTTGATGGAGTGGAGCTATTCCCACGCTGTTGATCAGCAAGCAGCCTGTCCTGCTTTTCTAAATGGTCAGAACGGTGGCTTTGCTTGATGCACCCCAGGCTTGGCTTTGGCCTGAGGTGTGTAGTTGTTACCTGTGTTAGTGCTGCCAACTCCTCCTCCTCCTGCAGAGCACAGAGGGGAAGGCAGAGCTGCAGCCAAGCAGCCCTCACATCACTCCTGGCATCTCCTCCCTGGGGTGGGCACAGCCCTTACACAACAGGGCTTGGAGCTTATCTGACTGTGGCACTGCAGAAAGAGAGGGTGCCAGCTCAGTTTTTTCTTCCTTTTTATTTTTTTTTTTTTTTTTTAATTCTTATGTGCTGGACTTGCACATGACTTGGGCACACAGGGAATTTCAGAAAAGATCTGCTGTCCTGGAAACATGAATCCTTTGGCCTGGGGCATTTTGCAAGAAGCCCAAAAGAAGCCTGGAACAGGGCAAGCTGAGAGGGAGCTGAGTCCTTTCCTGTTTTCTCCTGTGGTGCCTTTTGGCCACTCTCTGCCAGGGTGGCCTGGCTTACCTTGTCCTGGTGTTCCACAGCCTGAGGACCTTGTCCTGGGAGGAGATCTCCCTTATGCTGGAGGATCATGTCTCTCCCCACCCCCAGTATTAGAAGATTCCTTCTTCTTGATCCATTTAATGAAATACACAGCAGCTTGTTACTCTTCAGATCAGATGCCTGATCTCAGGACATAAAGAAACAGATGTGGACATTCATAGTAATGGTTACTTTAGTTTTCTTTTTGCTTTATGGCAGAATTTCTAATTCGAAAAGGAAGGCCCAGGCCTGGGGCTGTGGGCTGTCACTCACAGGTTAGATGACACAATGGGCAGGACCCAGGCTCCAGGCAGGATCCTGCTGGACACACAGTCGAATAAAATTAATCATTTCAAGTGCGTTATTCTGCAGCACAGTCCTGTGCCAACCTGCCACGAAGCATCTTGGTTTTTATGCCTTATGAAAGGCTTTCACAGCACTACTCCAGTCAGTCCCCTACAAATGTGTGTCCTCACCACACACCCTTGGTGGCTGCTGTGGCTCTGAGGACCCATGAGGGTCACCAAGGTTCTGGGCCACCCATCGATGTGTGGTACCCTGGTGTCTCTTAGATAGTGTCACAAGCTGCAGTCAGGATCCCTTCTGGTTTTGGGGTGGCAGTGGAAAATGCCCTGGGTTGAAGAAGGTGTTTTCTCTCTTTCTGCTGCCTCTTGTGCTGTCCCATGGTGTCCAGGGCTATCCCACAGTGGGAAAACACTGAGCAGTGTGGGCTTTTCCCCCTTTTGGTGTCACAGACAAACTGATTTTACAGAGTTTCTCAAGGAAATGGTTTCCCAGCAGAGCTCTGGGAAAGACCCGAATTTGTTGGGAATGCTTTTTTTTTGTTCAGCTAAACATCGTCTGCATTGAGTTAGCACATCCCTGCTGTTGGAGGAGCTGCTAGTGAGGCATTTTTCTGTGGGAAGGGGATGTTTGGTTGGGTGCTTTAGCAATCTGAGGCCCGTTTCTCATCTGCATGCTCTCACCAGGCTGGCTCTGCAATCAGCAGCAAGCCAGGCCAAGGCTTAAGCATACGGTAATGTTAGTTTAATATTTTAGTGCCATCTGCTGTAAGTGCCTCCACACTCTGGCCCATCTGTTTTCTGTGCTTCACTTTGCTTTTTATGGGGCTCTGGTAGCTTTGCATCCTTCGGAAAGCCCCTGCTTGGAAAAGGTGCAGGGGAGAGGGATGTCCTGCCTGGGGGTGGAGTGTCTGCACCTTGTGATGCTCTTGGAGGAGTGGGATAAAAACCTGTCCAGAGAAGTAAACACGTGAACTTAGTCCTGGTCTTGCCGTGGAATCTTGGAGTAGCTTGGTCAACCTCTGTGGACTTTCCTCCCACATGAAATGATCCAGGTGGGAAGGGGCTTGTGGAGGCCGCTGGTCCAACCCCTTGCTCTCAGAGCAGTTTGGCCAGGTGGCTCTGGGCCTCCCCTGCCATCTCTGTCATCTCTGGCCTCCTGTGCCACCTCTGTCCATGCTCCCAGCAAAGGCAGAGGTTTGGGGGAGCTGAGAGTTGGAGCCTGCAAGTCTGGGTCATTCCTGTGCTGCCACCTTGGTGCCATTGCCTGCGGGCAGAGCAGGGCAAAGGAGATACCCCACTCAATGCAGCTCAGACAGAGAGGGCTGGCAGCAGCTCCACGAGGTCCCAAGAGCCCATCTCCTGGCCCACAGCCACGATTAGAACACTCTTGACAGATGCTTGTGACTCATTTGGAAAGGCCTCTGTTGGCAGATCCTCCACTAGTTCCCAGGTGTCTCTCAAAAACTGTTCACACTCTTCCATCCTTCTTTACTTTAGGCTAAGCAATTCTGGTTTCTTCTGTGGTTATGTTTTTGAGCTTCTTGAGCTGTCTTTTTCCCTCTGTTCTTTCCTACCATTGGGCCCCAGACATTATCTCCAGCCACTATGATCGGAGGAGTTTACCCAGACCAGCACTGACTCTTCCTCTGCCCGTGGAGGAGGAGAGGGAACTTCACAGATGCACATTTCTGCCCCACCTCCCCACTTCTGGCCATTTCATACAGCTCAGCTGCCACCTGACAGCTTGTGACCCATCAGGCTGTGATAACTCAGCCAGAGCTGAGCTGGAGAAAGCTGGAGATGTGCAGGCCACGGTGGTGGAAGTGAGCAGTGTGCATTCCAGCGGGTCCATGCTGTACAGGATTTGTCCTTCATTCCTTTTTCAGGAACGAAGGAGTGAGTTTGGCTCCTTCTGGCCTCAGGAGTGGTTGCAGTGTCACCTGTCCCCTCTGCAGAGGGGACACAGAGAGCTGAAAAATAGTCATGTGCTGATTCTGGAGTTCTTCCTGGAGTCCTGGTTTGATGGGAACATATCAGGGTCTCCTGAGTGAGGAGCGGTCACTTAGAGGAGATGCCTGCACCCTGGAAAGGATCAGAACAAAGCAAAGAACAGGGGATTTTCTCCCTAGATAACTGTTTGCTTGGGCAGTGGCTGGGATCAGTGGTGATTACAGCAATAATCCCTCTCACAGTGAGCACCATGTACATACCCCAGAGCATGACCTTTATATGACCTTCAGAAATGTCTCAGTAAATCTCACTCCTTCATTCCACAACCTGTGTTACCCATAGCCTGAGTATTTGGCCTGCTTCACCTCTAGCATCTCTTTCCTTCCCTGATTTTTGTCTCTGTGGGTGAAAATTACTCCCCACCTATTGGGTGAGGTCAAACTTTTAATGCATGTGTGTCGAAGCATCTTAAACACAGCGACAGGATGCTCAGAGGGGCTTTGAAAACCGGGCATAGCTCTAACGTGGGAGGATCACATGTCTTCTCCTGGGACTGCTGTCTACTCCACTGCCTGTGAGTGTTAAGTACTGAGCTATAAAAAAATTACAGGCTTTATCCTTCCGTTTTTATGTATCTTCCCTTTCAGAGCAAGGGACAGCCTCTGAAGAGCTGTCATCAGTCCCAGCACTCAGGCAGAAGTGTACCTTCCTGGCAGATATGACAAAATGATGATATGTGGTGTTGTTTATAAAATCTTCCTGCCAGATCAAGATTACATAGCTACCAGTAGAAAAACAAACAAACAAACAAACAAACAACCCCCCTGAAAGGTATTTGTTCGACTGTACGCAGGGACCTGATGGTTGTGTCAAATATTTTAGTGTCAAGGCCATGAATAGCAAAGTCCAGGACAAGCACAGAGAGTTGGGAGGTATCTGTAGACAAACAAGAACCTGCTAAACAAGAGGAATGGAGAGAAAAGAAGTGTTGTGTGCAAAGACTTGTCTCTGTGAGCCCACAGCTTGCTGTATCCATATCCATGTCTATGTCCATGCCACACCAAACTGAGCACCCAAAGTTGGCTCAGTTCTGCTCCTGGGAAAGGCTGCAAGGAGACAACTGCTCTTCTCATGAGTGACTTTTTTCTCTTAATTCAGGCACACCTCAAGTGCAGAATCACTCATAGTTTATACACATTTTAAAAGCCAAAATCTTGACACAGAGTCCCTTCTGGTGTCTCTTTGTGTCAGGGGTCAATGATTCAGCTTTCAGACAAGGGTGTGACGCCGACAATCTGATGGTGGCCAGATTTTGCAGATGCCTGGATGTAGGGATGCTTTGCCTGGATATTCCAGCAGATCTGAGAGATTTCATGGACAAAGAAACATCTAGCAGCTATGAGACAGCAATGATAGATTTTCTGTGGCTGACACAATATATAGTGGGAGGCGATGTTTACTCTGGGCACACAGAAACAAACAGGAAAAAACTCAAACCCTAAGTCATAAATAATGAAGGGGTGAAAGTCATACAACCTGTAAGGTTTTTTGTAAATTACATTGAAAGGTCTTTCACAGAATCACAGAATGGTTTGGGTTGGAAGTGATCTTAAAGATCATCTTGTTCCAACCCCCTGTTCCGGGGATGAGGCATCCATACCAATTCAAGGTTTTAGCTCAGAAGGTGCTTAGGGAAGTTTATACAGAGGAATGTAGATTAGGTGAAGGAAAAATCAAAATATGTTGCTTTTGTTAACACAGAATATTTTTCTTATTAATGCAGTTTTCTCATGAATTTAGTGTTTTGCAGGGAACTCCTGGACTGTTTTGTTTTCTGATCTAGAAATGCTTCTTAACCTCTGCAATGCTCTGTGAGCTGGGAATTATGTTTTTTCACCAGTTTCATTGATTAATTAATTTGAAGAGTTTGCACTCGTTCCAGGTCAGATTTAAATCTAAGATTAAGCTCCAGTGATACAAAATGTACTTCTAGGTCTCAGTGAGATGTGGAATACAAATTCCTGAACCTGTTGGCTCTAATTCCTCAGATGTTCAGCAGAGTAAGGACTTCCCTGGGTATTGCTATTTGTGTCTGGCAGATAGCATGAAGTTAAAATTAATGTATTTGACTGTAGTGAAGAGTGGGCATGTGATAGATTTCCACTGGGAATAAAACCTGGAGGTGGATATTGATTTTCCTGGTGTTTTTCCTTAGCTTCCGAGGGTACACTGCTGATTGGGACATAACAGCTACATTGACTGAAAAGGGGATTTATTTTTTTTGTTTGTTTTCCTTGGGGAGCTGCTGCATTCATGTCAGTTCAGAACAGTATAGAAATTAAGGGACATGCAATGATCCAACATTCAATCCAAAGGGTTTGAATCCCCCCCTGAAGGAAGCATCTCGTGTCCTCATCACTTTAGCTCTTAATCTTACCTCGGTTACCACATTCCTTTGTTTTATTCCTCTGCAGTATATTTTTTTTCTATCTCTCTTGACCTTTACACAACCTGGGCAATTTAGCCTGCTATTTTTTTCCAGAGAGATATCACAAATATCCTCTTTCCCCTCTGGGTCTGAGAGCAGCTCAGTGGTTTCATGAGAACTGTGGCGGTGAGAGGTTATTCTGGGGTTCTGGTTCTGCTGTGTTTCATTTGTGTGTGAGGAATACAAACAAGTACGGGAAAAAATCCCTAATGCACACAGAAGACAGATTGGTTTTGTTGCCAGTAATCTCCTGCCCCCACCACAGGGCAAGCCTGCCTGTGGTGGGGATATATGGGGGTGTCAGGGTTGCTTAAATCAGCTGTAGAAATGAAGATGAAGGTTTGTCTTTTCAGTGGTGATGAACAATTTCACAAGTGCTCTGGGTCTGGGATGGTCCAGCTGAGCCTTGTTTCTGAAAATTTGGCATACAAAGCTCCTTGTGCTTCTGAAATAGGTGTTTCTCCACTCAGGATGGCTGAGTGATTGTTTCCTGCATGCTCAGAGCTCAGAAGACAAAAACCATGACAGATTTGCAGCTACCTTACACAGCAGTGAATTTTTCGTGGGGAAAACCCCTGCCAGTTGGGTTGCTTTGGTGCCAGAACCTCTGTTTTTAGGGTTTATCTTCCTTGCAGCTTCTACTTGACTCACTGTTCGAGTCTATGCGCTGACAGACCTTTGATATCACCTGCTCAGAGAAACCCTTTCCCAGCTGGTGCCAGGAGATTTTATATGGAATTAGTCCTCCAGTACTTTCCTGCAACTCTCCAGCTTCACTGGAAAAGATGTACAGGGTTTCTCCCAGTTTATATCAAAATAATTCACAACTCAGTTCATGAGAGTGCAAGCCACAGCGAGAGGTCACCTCAGGAGTCCTCTGAGCTGGGGTAACTTGAGAGGCTCTAAAAGGACACAGATAAATCAGTGTTACCTTTGCAAAAAAGCCATGCCTTAGAAAGGGAGACATAAAGCTTCCAAGGCAGCAAATTGAGCTTTCCTTAAGGATTTGTCATTAGACTATCCAGACTGCCAGGTAATGTAAGAATCTCAGTAAAGACTGTCCTCTTTCAAACTGGATCCTAAAGAATAATTTGCCAGGGAAACAGCTTTTGATGTTGCTACATTATCCATCTGGGATGAGAGCAACACATTTCATACAAGTGAGCAAAGTGTAATTTTTTAAAATACCTTCTTATCTTTTGAATAGAAGGTGCAATGAGACTGCAAAATACAAGGGATGAAACTAATTCAGATTTCCAAGGTTTGGTACCACCATGGCCTGGCTGGTACAAGATTAAAATCCTCTTAACAATACCAGAGACACTGTTTTCTGAGCAGCTCCCATAAAAGCAGCCCAGGATCCCTGCTCAGTCAGTGTGTGCTGTTTGCAGAGGCAGGCATTGCACAGACAGATTTTCTGCTCTCTTTTAGGAGTAGAGACAGCTCCTTACAGAGGAGTAAGGTGGTCCTTGCAAACATCCTCATGAAATGCTGAGAGCACGAACAAAGCAAGGTCTGTATCTGAGCAACGAGCCAGGTAGGGGAGCCAGAAGAAAAGCCAGCAGAGATTAATCGCCAGGATTTCTGAAGGTCACTTTTTCAGCTAATGTAGCATTCAAACACTGAAACACAAACAGCTGTGCTTTCTTGCTTAGGTTAGGCGTAAGAGTTGTTCCAAAGAATTGGAAGTTACATCCCAAAGAGGGAGAACAGGCTGTCTTCCCTGTTTGTCTGGCATTCCTGCACTGGAGCTTTGCTGCTGCAAAAGCAGGGCCATGTTTCACCCTTAGCTGAAAGGCTTATTGCTCCAGCCAGGGAGTGATAAAACGAGTGGGATTTAATAAAAGCCATAGTAGCAATTGTGCCTTTTGAAATGAGCACTCACCTTACCCTTCATGTGCACAATTATTGCAGCTGGATGTCACACACAGTGCCTCCACTACACGTGCACACCCCTTTTGTCTTGAAAAGCTGCTGAAAAAGGACTGGTATTGGCTAATTTATTGTGTGAGTAATTGATTTGTTGGGTGTGATGAATTGCTTTCCCTGCAGTAACACCAGGAACACACAACAAAGCTGGGAAATTACCTCAGGTGGGTTTTTTTCTGAATTCTGGTTTGTGAGATCATCTCTGTTGCGTGGTTATTGAACCTTATATCCAATAAATGTCAGGGGAAAAAAACAGCTATTTTTTCCATCATTAACAGAAGCAGTGAGCAGGAGCAGCAAGGCATCCGGCAGAATGATTAGCAGCACACCATTCCTATCAAAGAGGGAATTTCCATATATATTGTTATATTTCCATATAACTGCGGCGCTGTGCTTTTTACTTGTAGATCTTGCTCCCCCGGCAGCAGTGAAGGGGAGATTACGTTGGAATGAAGTTTAAATGGAGAAAACGACCAAAGAACTGATCCTGCTAAGACCTGAAACAGCTTTGGCACGTGTTTAATGTTGCTGAATTATTCATTGAGCTGGCTGGGCGAACTGACGTTGCAAAGGGAAATAAATGAGGGTGCTGGAGGGAAAAATGCTAAAGGATGTGTTAGCCAAGTGTCCCGGTGTCACAGAGCCCACAGGGAACTGGGGCAGTGATCCCTCCCTGAAGTGCCAGCAGCTGTCAGGTGCAAGCCTTTTGTAAAGGAGAGAGTGGATGTTTTGGCTGTGCAGACAGACTTCAGGGATGTTTGTGGGCCCAGATCAGCACAGTCTGGGATGTGAGACCTTCCCTTTGAGGGGAGGCATTAGCAGGGAGCTGGCAATGGCCAGCAGGCCACTGCTCAGGGTCAGAGGGGTGGATGGGGGCAGTTCATGGAGCACGGAGAGCCATGCAGACTGAAGGATTAACCTTTGTCAGACACACCTGTCTGCGGAACGTGCCATCTCTTGGCCCTTTTAAAGGAGTCTTGCTTCCTTCTGTTCCTGCACCCCTCGTTAGGTTATATCTGTGCTTTCCCTCAGTGCTTCTTCTCCAGGTGAGAGGTCCTTTCCCTGGCCAACCTGGGCAGCTGTCTACAGCTATTCCCTCTCTTACCTCCACTTCAAATGCCATAGAAGGAGAGCAACAATGGCTCATCAAACTGTTCTGCATTACAGCACTGCATGTGAAGGAAGGGAGGGAACTGAAGGCTGTTCCTCAGCATGGCTGGGATCTGGCACTTCTCGGGGACAGTCTGAGCAGGGGCATTGCCTTGGCAGTGTTTGATGCCTTGGGAAGGCTGACCTGGAACAGAGACTGGACAGAGCTGGAGAATAAAGTAGGTATTTATTGAAAGGCCTTTAAGGATACACCTTGGGCAGGACAAGAGCCTGACCAGGGCTACACCCAAGGTGGACCCAAAATGGTCACAAAATGGCTGACTGGTCACGAGGTCTCACACTTTTATAAGTTTTGGTTCATTTGCATATTGGGGTTTAATTGTCCAATTACAGCTTCAGGTTGTGAGGTCCCATTCCTTGTTTTCTCTCTTCAGTCCACGGTTGTTTGTGCTTTTGGGCCTGAAACTTCTACCCATTGCCCTGGGTCTCCAGCAGGAAAAGGATTTGTTTTGTCTCCCTACTCTGTGAAGAAAGCTGGCTAACACTTAATGTGAGGCTCAGAACTGCACCCCTAGGCAGCACAGAATCTGAAAAACATGAAAGCTAAAACTTAAGGCATCATGTTCACTCCACTACAACCCCCAGCAGCAGCTACGAGGAGTGTCTGGATGGGCAGTGGTCACTTAGCTCATGCTTGATGCTTCATGAAGGGGGGTTAAAAAGATCAATGTGATAATCATGGCCTCACAGGCCTGTCTGTGCTGTGGTTTGAATCCTGCCAGGGGAGTAGAATAATTTCCTGGCACCTCTGTGTCTGCTAAGAGTAGAAATGTTGCCTCAAACACTGTGTAAATATCTCTGTTACATATAGCTGTGCTCTCCTGGGTATTCTGCAAGGAAATATTCAGAGCACTTGGCTTCAGCTGCTGTTGCTGTTGCACTGGTTTGGAGATGCTGGCAGATGAGATTTTCAGGATTTATTCAGATGAGAGCTTTGCTTTTGCCCTGTGGGCAAGGCTGGAGTTCAGAGCTGCAAACTCTATTTGTGGATCTGAGTAAGGCACAGAGCCAGATCATACCTGTATGTATAACCCTCTACCTGCAGATTTTAAAAATCAGGGTTAATTGTATTGAATCTTTCCAGAAAGGTGAGATTGCAAAACACTTTCAGCTGCCACCCCCACAGGATCTCACTTTTGCTGACCAAAGTGAAGAAACTGTAAACTGCTGAGGCATCCCCTATGTGTCCTTTTAGCATATTTCGACCCGAAATAGGAAGAGAGGGGATGTAAATATTTACTGGAATTGTGTGTCAGAGAGCACCCAGGGATCTGCATTTGGATAATCTGCATTGCAAGGGAAGTCAAGGGAATGGCAGATGACTTTGAAAGGCCACAGTGCTGGATGTGTTTCTTAACACGCACAAATTGCTCCCTGATTTCTCAGGAAAAAGAAAGATCTGGGCTGATTATTGTTCTTAGATCTTATTTTAGATGTAGTGCCTGCAGACCCAGTCAAGATCAGGATCTTTTGTTAGCCATCATAGGAGCAGGCAGTAAGGTCTCTCTTTCCTTGGAGAGCTTGCAGGATGAATCTCAGCGTGAGGAGGATTATTAAAAGCAGGAATTGCCACCTTTTTGTGTCGTCTGAGGATCAGCCCTGCTTTGCCTGGTGCCTGTTCCTTTTTTCAGTCCCCTCACGACGGTGTTACCCTTTGGGTGAAGTTTTGGGTGGAAAGGTGAGTGAGAGGGGAGTAAAAAAGAGGGGTCTGGGGGTCTGCTCTGCTTTCTTCCCAAACCTTTTCCCTACTTAGATGCATTTGGAAGGTGAGAATTGGCAAACTCGTGTGTTAGTGAGTCACTACATGCCTGACAATGCCAGTCAGCCCAACAGCACCAGTCCCATCACAGAGAGGAAGGATGAGGAAACATGCCTAACTATAACACAGCCATACAGAAGTCTGCCCACTGCTGCTGAACTAAGAGATGTGTCTCTCCTCCTTTTCAGAAGCTGTTTCGGCCCATTGCCTGCAGGTAGCATAAACACAGGGCATTTCCAATCCCCACACCCCAGGTCTCTGATCAGTCTGATTCGAAGCTGCTCCCAGCTTTAAATATAGCTCATGGAGAAGGATGCAGTCAGTGAGGGTTTGGTAGGAGATGAAGCAGAGCAGTCCCTGTGATCACAAGATTCCTCCTGCCACACACTATAAATGATGCTTCTGCCGTGCATCAGAGGAACAGAACTATGCAAGGGCCTGAGGACCAAGTGCTCTGCTTTAATTATTCATCATTAGCAGTAGCTATTATTATTTAAGAGCCTGACATATTAACTGCTGGCCAGTGCCTTTCCTTGGTTGCTACCATCCAGCATCCTCCTCTTTTTGCTCTTGGGCCAAAGCAAAACTCTACTCCATCAAGCCGTCTCCAACCCCTTGCCATATCCCACTAATCCAGGCCCCCTGGACCTCCTCTCCAGGCTCTGGCTTGCAGTTATTCATGCCAAGCCAGACAGTGCTTTGCTGCTGGTGTTAATCCCAAGTTTGTGCTGGGTTTCCCATCAATATCCCCCTGAGTGTGACTCAGATGCTTCATACAATACGTTCACGGGAACAGTTCCCACCGGCGGTGCCAGCACGCCTTACTATCATCCCCATTTCTCCCTGAGAGGCACAGGCCTTGTTTACTCCTCTTTTAATAACACAGATGGTTTTAATAGTTCTCTGTCTTCGCCCCCAGTTCTTTCTCCTTGTCTGTAGTGTGTTTAATGCTTCCTTCTAAGTGATGGCTTTGTCACTTAATCTCATTAAAACTTCTCTCCATTGAACTCGGTGAGCTGCTTATCAGACCGTAAGCCTAATCTCCCATTTGTAATTAATTTGTTCTGTGCCTCCTACAATTTGGCATCATTAGATAATGGCACCACCCTCAAGGTCACTGATACACAGCATGAGGTAAACACCCATGGCTCCAGCACAGGCTGCCCTGCTGGCCTCCTCCTTCCTCCTCCTCCCTTTGACACAGGGCTTGATTTTATTGACATGTTTCTCCCTTTCCCTCAGCCGATTTCTGATGATGCTTCCTGTCCAGCCTGTGCTGCTGTGTGACTGCAGATCAATATCTCTGGCTGTCTAGAAGCAAATGCTTTTCTGATGTCCTCCTAGTGCAGGCTCATCTGCACCAGTTTTCTGCTCACCTTTCAGTTCCTTCCTCCTTGGTCCAAGAATTTATTTGCAGTGCTCTTCCTTTCCTTACATGTTTTTTAAAACTTGCAGGTCCTTTTCATAGAATCCTAGAATCACAGAATAGTTAAGTTTGGAAGGGACCTTAAAGATGTCTCAGTTCCAACCCCCTGCCATGGCCAGGGACACCTTCCACTGGACCAGGCTGCACAAAGCCCCATCCAGGCTGGACTTGAAAACTCCCAGACATGCCCTGGTGGGCTTGGAGTTGGGAATAGGATACAGGAGCCTTTTATCTTCTGGCTTTAGGGCCCAGTGGACACTCAGTGGCTCACTTATTAATAGCACGGCTAGAAATAACCCACAAATCACTATTATAGTTTATCAAATCATAATGATGCACAAACCATTATTATGATTCGACATCCATATTTTTGAAAAAAAAGGAAAAAAATCCCAGATTATCACAGTTCATGGCACCAGCCAGTACCACCAGGCAATTTCCACTGGTGAGATGAAGAATACTGAGCATTAGCCAGGGATGAAAACCAGTCCAGTGCACCCTCCCTTTAAGCCATGTGTTCACAGGCTTCTAAAGGAAGAAGGATACCTTCTGTGGTACTCCCATCTGCTCCCTGGGATGTGCTGGTATTGAGTTGTCTGGGACCTTTACAGGCTCTGGAAATAAGGTCAGTCCTGGTACAAACTCAATCTCTTCATTTCCCCCAGTAGATTTATTTTTATTTCTTGTATTTCCCTGTTTGCATGTAGCTTCTAAGAAACTCAAATGGATTTGATCCATTCTTTCAATTTTTGCTGTTCTCTGCCTGAAAACAATCTACTGAACTTAAGTCCTAGACGCACACAAAGCTGTCATTAGATCATAGGTATCGTTATTCAATGCAGTATTGACCACAGTATTCAGAAATTCAGCATTCAGGCAGCTACAGAGAACAGCTCCAAATCCATTGCACACAGAGCTGTGGGGAGGAAACCTCCCAAACACTAAAAAACTCAGGATTTTTAACTCCCTGGAGCCTGCAACTCCGTTTCCTAATTGGCAGCTTTTTTAAGTGTTCCTAATTTCTCTTGCCTGATAGTCAAGAAAGAAAAGAAACCCAAACCTACTGGTGAGATATTCTGCAGTCTTTTGGGACAAGGCAGGCTGCTGTTAAAGAGATACATGTTTTTCTGAGGTGGGGGGTAAGTGCAGGAAGGACATTTTTCATTTGATCCTGTAATGGCTGCACACAGATCAGCCCTGGTGCCTTGCTGGGAGCTGGCAGGAGGCCACCAGGTAGATCCAGCTCAGTCACTCCAGAGCAGCTACAATCAACTCACCCAGTGCCACATTTTGGCCAAGAGGCAGCTCTTTACCTGAGGATAAATGGTAATTACTCCCAGTGAAATGTGCCTGGCTCAGCAGCAAGATGTATTTGCAACTGGGTTGCTAAGTGTTAAGGAGCTGTGTGTTTTCTCTGGATGCGGTGATGCCTCAAGATGCTCGTTCAAGGCCAGGAAAACTTCGTGGTTATAGTCAGAAAACAAGTTTATGCTCAAAGGACATGTTGACAAGACAAGTGACTGATGACAGGTTGACTTCAGGAGACTCACTCCTGAGATCAGAATCAGGTTTGATCAACAGATAAACTTTTCCTAAACAATCCGTATTTCCTAGACCATCCTTGGTTTGGTGTCTCTCACTCCTCCAAACCGTGCTGAAAACGTGTTTTTTATTCCATTTCTATAACTGCCTTTGTGTGCTGTGCTGCCATTCTCTGTGCTCACGCAATCACTACACCAGTGTGACCAACAAAAAAAGCCCAATCATTTTATTTGGCATATCCTCTGTTTCCTCTGAGAATGAGACCAAGTTTGGTTTCATTCAGCTGCAATGCACTTGAAGCCCTGTCCCTGAGGAGAATGCTGCAGCACTAAATACCAGCTATCTACTATCAGAAGGGATGTTTAAAATTTCAGGTGTTTTTTTTATTTTTAATGATCCATTTGTCTTCTCAGGCTCGTGAGCAGGCAGTGAGATTGCTGTGATTTGCAGCCACAGGCTGCCCGTTCCCTCCTCTGCTTCCATGGAAACACATGCTGGATGAGGCAGAACCAGGCACAGACTTAAAAAGTACATGATTTCCAAACTATTTGCTTTCCCTTGCAAGGAGTCCTTTACCTCCTGTTTTTACAAAACTCTGTGTGAGGAGGAAATCTCTCTAGGGAGAGGCAGCTTTTTGAGGTGTCTGGTGCTGATGCACGGGTTTGAAAGTATAATCCCTGAGCATGTGAACGTGCTGCTCAGAGGTGAAATGCATGAGAGACAGAGCAGGAACATTTTGGGGCTGGTGTCACTCTGGCTGTGGCATTTGGGATCAGAAGAGTTCTGCTTTTATGTAAACTCTTTGCTTTACTTTCATCTCCTCCCTGGAAAGGTGAAGATTGTACCTTCTTCTGCTCTTCAGGACCCCAAAGATACCCAATTTGCACATGTAATAGCTCCATGTCTTCTCTGGGCAGCCCCTCTCCTCCCTAGTAAAAACCTCTTTCCCTCAGGGTAAAAACCAGATTATTTGCAGTTTGATGGTAAAATGAGGCAGGGCTGGGAAAAGGGCAGCAGAGCTGCGTGTCATAGCTCAGTACAACTTTCTGGTGTGTTTTCTGTGGGCAATTGATTCTGAAAGAAATTGTAGGAGAAAATGGACCTAAAGTGAGAGCCACCAGCTCTTCCTATGGTTCCCATGCAGCAGTCTCTTATTAGAGGGGCTCTCACCCTGCAGGGACATCAGCTTGCTCTGCCACCCAGTGCCAAGCTGGAACCCCACTGCAATGGGAGCCAGATCCTGCCTTGGGGGCCACATCCTGCTGTGGTGCCTGAGTTTGCAGCATCTGAGCCTCACCCCTGGCACACCTGGTGTCTTCTAGTTGACTCCTGTTTGTCAGTAAGAGGGAAAAAAAAAACAAAACCCTTTTAGATGTGATGACTCTAATGAGGCACTGCAGGAAAACGAGTTGCTGGGTGCTACATTTGCAGGATGTCTTCCCTGCATGGAAAAGAAATGCATTTTATCTTCCATCACTTGCAAAGCATTCATATTTTGAAGGCTGCTCGTGTCTTTGGCAGCCTAAGCACAAAGCAGGGCAGAAACCTTTTTTACAGAACAAGCCCCAGGTCGCGCCCTTTCAGCTGCAGGAAAGGATGGAAGCCTCATCACAAAGCCCCGTCTCAGGCATCAAGGAGTAAAAGTAAATGTCACTCCATGACACAGTCACTCCATGGCTGTCTGATGATGCCACAAGATTCATGCTAATCAGAGCCCTTCATTAATTATTTAGCTTCAGGGAAATGTGCCAAAGGGTTCTGACGCTTCGGATGTACAAAGTAATTGCCACATTTACTTCCCAGCTAATGGGGAGGCCAAAATAAATCGTACCTGGCTGAATGGTTGTGTGTGTATGGCCAGGGGCAGGATCTTCCTGCCCTTGCATGTGATTCCATCCATACCCCAGAGCCCACAGAGCTTCCCAATATCTCAGAGGGCTCAGGGTTGTCCCCTGTGTGTCAGCGTGGGCTGGACATGTCACCACACTCAGCCACGGCCATCTCCCTCCTCCCCTCCGTGCATCATGTCTCCATGTGCCTTCTGCCCACTCCAGGGCTGCTCTGGCTCCTCCAGACAACAAGGGGGCTGCTGGTGGGTTGGTTCTGAGTTCCCAGAGCAGCAGTGGACCCTCTGTTGGGAGCAGGGCAGAGCCACATCCTGTACAGAGGGCTCCGCTCCCTCCCCGGGGGCTGAACAAACCAGCAGCTCCCCCTGCTCCAGGATAAGTAGGTCTCCACTGCAGGTTTGCAACCTGAGAAAAACAAACAAATGCAGAGCAGCGTGGCTATATTTATCTGAAATTTAGAAGCTGTGGTTCACAGGGAGCTTTGATCACTTTAAATGTCAGGCAGTCTGGGAAAAGAATGAGGGGGGAAAAAAAAGCACAGTTAAAAAGGAAGTGTTTTGGAAAAGGTAAGAGCTGCTGCTGCTGCTTCCAAAACAAAGGTCTTCTCTTCTGGCTTCCAGTATTATTCATCCTAATGTTGAGGGCTGGTGTCTCTCAGCTTTAAGCTGGGGGTGCTCAGGGGCTGAGGTTTCCAAAGCCCAGCCCCACAAGTGCTGAGGACCAGCTGGACTCAGAGTCCTGCCCAGAATCCAGCAAATTCACATTTAGAATTCACATCTCCTGCACCTGTGAAAGAGGAGGTTCATCCAAAACAAACTACAACAATTGAGTTTGGGGGTTTGGTTTGTTTTTTTTTTTTTTTTTTTTTTTTTTTTTTTTTTTTTTTTTTTTTTAAAAAAAAAAAATTTTTTTTTTTTTGATTTGCAAATCAAAATAAGATTGTGGTTTTCTTGAATTTATAATAATTTGAAATTAATGTCATGTCATTATGCTTTATCTCTGATTCATCAGCAAGACATTAATTTTAAGTACCTGGCATTTGCAATTCAAGAACCTCACATGGGACACAAGGGATATTGTGCTGTGGATCCCTGGGTGGATTTATTAAGAATGAACCAGCTGATAGAATACAATGAGGTATTCAGTGGTACCTGTCTCAGTCAGGGAGTTTCATCAAAGCCCCATGTACTTAAATGTTTGCAAGGAGGGAAACACTTAAGGAAAGCAGTTCTGAAATCCCAGCAGACCTTCTGTGAATCTTGCCCAGATCTATTTTACTGTTCTCTTTGGAAATCCCCCATTTCTGCAAAAGCCAAACCTGTTGCAAGGGAATTCACTAGTCATGCAGGATATGCAGTATGCTTCCATCCACCTCACACTGCTCGTGTGCAGTGCTCTGGGATACAGTTATTTCTGGATCTCTGCAAATCTGCAGTTATCCTGAAATTCCTGATGCTTCTACCATATCCACGTGCTGTTATCACAGCAGAGTGGTTCAGTGTGCTGTCAATAAGGAAAACACCTTCCCTTGTTTAGTTTTGTCCAGTGGACTTTCAAGCTGCTTATTAATTGATAAACATGGAAAAAAAAATTCTATTTTTCATGTATATATTCAAATCCACCCTATCCCTTCTATTTTGCTCACACTCACCCCAGGATAGGGAGCTCTCAGTCCTTCTGCAGAAGCAATCAGGAAAATGTGGTTTGTGGTGTTCAACAATATCTTCAAATAAATCTGAATTCCTCAGGCTTTTCCGTTTGGTTTTCTAAATGTGAAATAGTTTTGCTGATCTATCTTTAATCCTTTAGCCTTGAGAATGGGAAATTAAATTGTCTTTTCTCAGATACTTGATGTCAGCATCCAAATCAGGACTTTCACATTGTGTGCAGAGAGGGAGCGAGGTTATATGATAGTCAAGTGCTCAGAGATAGGATCTGTTCTTCAGAGGGAAACTCATTTCCACAAATTCAGTGGGTTCAGCTGGGCTCTGCTTTTTTTTTTTTCCTCCTCGTTTTCCTCATTTTGCATCTGTTAGCATAAGATAACTGGTTTTAGGGATGACTGATCTTAAGTTCCTAATGAGCTAGCCCCAGGGCGTGGATTTTCATGGCATATTCTGCTGATTGGATGCTGGAAGCATGCTTGACCTTGCTTATGGTGTCTTCCATAAGATATATACTTATGATCTGTCCTCTTCCCTCTGCCCCCTGTGATGGGATGTGCTGGGGCAGGGCCAGCCCCTCACTACTCAAACCTTATTTCTGCTTTTCTGTGTTGCTTCACTTCCAACCGACGTCCTAAAACGCCACACAAAACCATTTTCCCTGTTTGCTTCCCCAGCAAACACAACTCTGACCACTTTTCAGCCAACACTTCTGGCACATCGTTTCCTGATCTAATTCTTCCAATTGCCCTAGAGGCCCATAATAACATTTAAAGCTCGGAGTGCTGCTTCGCCGTCCAAAGCATTTCTGCAGCCAGTGCCCACACAGACTCTCAACAGAACCCTGCCCTTGTTTTCCCCTTCTCACAGCCTTGCACTGGCATTTCTGCCTCACACATCACTATTTTGCGTCCTTCACTGCTCCTTTTGGGTTCTTTTCCCCCACTTTGTGCCGTGCAGCACTGCTGGCATTGCTGCAATAAGCAGCCACGCTGCCTCCTCCATCTCGTTTGCAAGCACTTCAGGCTGTGTTTGCTCAGGACAGGAGCAGCTGCTTCTTCACCTCCCCCTGTCCCACCTGTCCTTCATTCCTCTGCAACCTCAGCCAGGATTTTCCCATATTAACAGCCAGCTTCCCAGGCTGGCTATGACTGGAGCTGTCTCCTTGCAGAGAGCATCTTGGTACCCGGGTGTCTCTCACCCATGGAGCAGGCTGTTGAATCCAGCAGCGTGTCAATGATTTGCTTCTGTTTTCCAGGGAAAGCTGGGGTTGCCATGACAATTGTGTGCCGGCCAGAGCCGGTGCATGGCTGCAGTATCCACACACCTCCAGCACTAATGCCTTTTATCCTCCCTGCAGGGCAGGGTGGGGGATGTAAAGATGCCCGTGGTGAGATGCTTGAAGCAGCTCTCCAGCACGGTGAGAAGCTCAGGCCTTTCTGGGGAGCACCTTTCCCCAAAGAATATTATTTTTTTGGGAGCGTCTGAAGCTGAGGAAAGGGGCTTGATCTACATTAAACTATTCTGCACCTTCTCTCCTGGCCTGAACTGGGCTGGCAGCAGGAGTGCCAGGTACAGGAGCAGGGGAGCCAGCAGAAATGCTGCAAACCCCAGCTCCTTCTCAAGCACCCCTGGCTGCTTATGAGCATCCCAAACCCAATTAAGGGCTTGTGGCACTGCTGCAAATGTAGCCTCAGTCTCGTGAGCCTCTGCCTGCAGGTTGTTGGTTTAATTTGCAGTCACATTTGCAAAATTTGTGGTTGCGTTTTGCACTTGGGCAGAGCATCCCAACCTCTGAATCAGCACCTGGAGCTTCAACATTTGGGTCTGATCCCAGCAGAGCTGAAGCAAAGGATGGCCCTGCAAGCTGGAAGCAAAGCTTTGCCATTTTTGTGGGAACATCTTTCCTGGGGCTGCACCAGAGCTGCCTGAGCTCAGGACTTGGATGTGCAGAGGAGCAAAGGGCAGGACAGGACATTCCCTTGGTGGCTTGTGGCACCGCCATGTGGCTTGTGGCACAATACTAGACCTTGCTTCAAGAATTTGCTAAAAATGCATCATCATCATCACTTTGGGGCATGCCTGGCCAAAGAGGAGAGTCCCCTGTGCCCCTTACACAGCACCAGGCAGGATTTCACCATTTCCAGGAGCAGTGCAATCCAAATTCATCTTCACAGCCTTGCTTGATCTCCCCTGGTCCACGAATGGCAGCCAGTACCACCAGCCTTGCAAGCTGTGTTGCAAAAATGAGCGAGGCTCCTTTGTTGGAGCCACAGATGTTGTGCTGGATGCTGCAGAAACAAAGCTCAGAAAGCAGATGATGCCCCAAATTTAAATAGACCAAGCAGACCCAGACACCTCAGAGAGATGATTCCCAAGGTCACGCAGGAAGCCTGTGGCAGACGTGGGGACTGAACAGAGATCTCCTGAGGCTCAGCCACGCTGTGGTCTCAGCACTGTCTTCTCTTTTGTCTTCAAGTACATTAAGAAGATCAGTTAATGAAATGGAATTAATAATGCCAGCTGCAGCACCAGCAATGCTGTAGGAGAGAAAAAATTTCACAGCACAGGCTTGAAAACAGAAGGCTGGAAAATGGGAATAAGCTGCAAGCACTTCCCTTTGTAATGGGGGAGTGCAGGAGGTCAGAGAGAGTTTTAGGGTCTCTTCAGCTTTACTGATCAAACCTTAAAGGAGGAATGAAGATGTAGCAACTGCCTCCCCCAGAGGAGAGAAACTCATGATTTTAAGGTTCCCAGCAACTGAAAAAAAGTAGTCCCACTGGAAAGAATCAAAAGACTTTTCTAGGTCAATGGCAGGAATAGAGCCTTTATTTCTATGAACCTCACAGTTCAAAAATAACATTAAAGAACCAAGAGAAATTATCCACCTCTGAAGAACCAGGAGTAAATCAAAACTGATTGTTATGTGTGAGTTGTGCTGCTGCCTGCAGTAATCAGGGAGCTCAAATGGCACCATCCCATCTCTGGGATGGCTGCTGAAGGAGGTCTGAGCTGTGTTCATCGAGGCACATCAGAGGCTCAAAACCCAAAACTGTTTCTTAACAACACCACTGAATGTAAGGAGTTCCCCCCAAAGGGCTCCTTTACTAGGATTCAAGGAAAGGCCACCTCCTTCCCAAAAAACGAAGCACAGCACAAGGTTTGTGTCACCTGGGTCTTTTTACCTACTAATTTGGCTTTTTGCTGAAAATCTTATGATAATAAGGTCTTATTATACACTTATGTAGGGTTATTATACAGTTATGTATGGTGTTTATACAGTTATTGATGGTTGTTTACAGTTATATATAGTTATTGTACAGTCGTCTTATGCAGTTGGGACTCTTGAACCTGGAGAAGGGGAGACCTCAGAGCACCTTCCAGTGCCTAAAGGAGGCTGAAAAGAGAGCTGGAGAGGGATTTTGGACAAGGACATTGGGTGACAGGAGAAAGGGGAGCATCTTCATCTGACAGCAGGCGGGTTTGGATTAGATGCTGGGAAGAAAATCTTCCCTGTGAGGCTGGTGGGGCCCTGGCACAGGTTGCTCAGAGAAGCTGTGGCTGCCCCATCCCTGGAAGTGTCCAAGGCCAGGTTGGATGGAGCTCTGACCAGCCTGGTCTAATGGAAGGTGTCCCTGCCCATGGCAGGGATTGGGAACTGGATGATCTTTAAAGTCCCTCTGAGTTTACACTTCCATGATTAGATATATCCATGTGTATCTATACAGATATATACATCTACAATCTCAGCCTTTGAGCAAAGATGGGTATGAAGAACAGTTTTGCTGAGCAGAAACAGAGGCAGCAGAGCAGAAGCTTAGCACGTCTCAAAATCACACTTCTTGTCCTTGTGAACAACCCAAATATTTTGACTGATGATTAAAAAAAAAAAACAACTATAAATCCAATCCAGGCATTTCAAGACTTAAAAAGAAGTTGCAGAGAGGCTGGAACATTATGTGACATGCCAGGACATGAGGCTTCTTTTGTTGTGATTGTTCAGCTTCAAACTTTAATTCTGCCAGCTTAAGACCATATTGTCTTTTTTTACCAGCTTATTGATTCCTTTTGTGGTCTGAAGACCTGAGAAAAAAAAAGGTAACTCATCACTGCATTACATCCTCTAAGAGAAAGCAGCAAAGACCTGGGGCAAAAGACAGCAAGGACAGAGCTGTCTGTGTGCTTCCTGCACTGTGAGAAGTGATGGACCTGAAAGAGCCATCAGCATCTCCCAGCTCATGGCCTTGCCATTTGAGCTGCCTCTGAGCAGCTCTGCCGACCAGAAAATGTGCAAGAATGAGCACAAGACAGTGAAAAGGATGAGAGCAGAGCCAGGCTTTGGCCCATCCTTCTGCTATTGACAGCCTCCTCACGAAAATGTAATTGCTGGCTGCCCTTGCTTGGAGTGCTCAGGCAAAAATTCCCCATTGCTCTTTAGAGCTTCGAGACATATTAATGCAACTTTTAAAATAGCATCCTCTCTATTTTTGTGGCAAATGCTAAGAACAAATTATCTTAGAAAAATAACCCAAATGATCTCCCTTAATGCCATTGTTCTCCCAAAGTGCTAAGTGTCAGGATCTTTCAGCACCACGTTGCAGATCTGGCGCTGCCCTCAATGTGTCCCACAGAGCCTTGACGTGGAGTGATGCAGGAAAATGGAGTCAGTCCAAAGTGCCTTCAAAGTCACTGCGCTCCAAACAGTGGTTTCAGCTCTGTCTTTGGATTTTTGATCTTTAAATAACCTTTGAAACCAGCTGGCTTCCACCCCTGCCCTCCAGCAGGGTTGTTAAGGGACGGCGCCGAAGTTTGGTTCCTGTGGTACAACAGTGGGTTCTTCTGAGCTCTTACGGTCTGTTGTGGTCCATTCAAATATATTTACCTAAAAAGCCTTAAATGTTGCTAACTCTGACCTCATCAGAGCTCATCAGTGGTGCACAGGTGGGTTGGGTCACTGTGGAAGGACCTCTGAGGGAGACAGAGTGGGGCTGGAGCACAAGTCCTGCTGCAGGATTTCCTGTGTCCCTGCAAGGGGCACAACCCTGGTGGCCACACACCATGGCAGAGTGTCCCTGTCCTCTGCAGAGCTACAGTCTCATTTGGCCATCCAGAGGTGGGTGCCCCGTGCCTGGAATTGTTCAAGGCCAGATTGGATGGGGTTTTAAGAATCTTTGTCTAGTGGATGGCATCCCTGCCCATTGGCAAAGGGTTTGGAACTAGATGACTTTTAAGGTCCCTTCCAGCCCAAAACAGTCCATGATTCTGTGGTCTCAGATGGAGTTGGAGGCATGGAAAGAAATGAGGTGGACAGCAATGTGTTCACTTGGCCAGTGGTTTCCTGCAATGATCCCGTGGGTAACTTTATTTTACCGAGTCCTTACCCCACACATCCTGCACACACAGGTCATTCTCTCCAGCAGAGCTACAGAACAGGCAAGTGTTGATGAGCCCTCTTGGATTCCGGCTGTGCCATCAGCACTGAGCTTCATGTGATCTCACCAACACATCTTAAGGTCTGAAATAATTTCAGTAACACCCACAGGAGGCTTCCCATGGACAGTGCTCTGAAGGGAAGTAAATTCCACTTAGTACTTTTCATCCTGCTCCTATTCATGATCACAGGAAAGCTCTCCTCCAACACTGAACTGTTCTGCAGCTGATGCCAAGATCTCTGTGCGTATCTCACCCAGTGCAATGTTTATTTGTGCCTTCCATCCTGCTCTTGGTTTAGTTCTGTGTCAAAGAAGCAGTTCTTAACCTCAGGATTGATGGCCAAGTGCTTAGTCCTAATTCTGGCTCACTACTTACTTGATGCAATTTAAAATCTCTGTTGTGGAAATGCATTTTTTTATCAATGGCCATTTTAGTGCTGGATCCACCCAGCTCTGATTGGGATTTTGTGCAATTTCTGTAGTCACACATAGAGGTGCTCCTGTCCCCCACCTGCCTCAGGTCCTGGGACAAGTGAGTGCACACTGGAAGCTCTTCTTAGCCCGTGTGCATTTTCCAAGTGTCTTCATCTCCCTGTTCCAGTTCAGTTCTGTTCCTGACACAAATGCAGTGTTCTTGTTACTGCTGGTAAAGCGATGGGTTCTGGTGCCTGTGGATTAAAATAGTTCTGGAAGTAGTGTGGGAGAGTCCAATCACATGGGCCAGGTCTGAAGAGACACTTTTCCAAAGGGGAGTCAGAATTTAAACAGGAAGCCTGATGGTCTGGTTTGTTTTAGTAGCCTGAAAGAGGGAATGGAGACATCAAGTCTGAGGCAAGAAAAATTTCTACCAACAATGAAGGCAAAGAGGAATCATCAGTGAGATGTTAAATGTACATGGACCACTCTTCTGTCCAAAGGGAATCTGTCCTTCATACTTGACTGAGAAATTTGGGTTGCAGTGAGATCAAACAGAGATCTTTTTCCTTCTCACTGCTATGTTTCTGGTGGTATGCACCCAGTAACCATGAATTTGACCCGTGCACCATGTTTGGGGTGTCTTGTGGCTATTCCAGCGACAGGGATGTAGAAGTCTTATGTGAATTATGTCTCTGTTTTATACACACTGCTTGTAAATACTTCATATTATGGCTTGGTGCTGAGAAGCCCATTGTGGAGCTGCAAAGAGTTTGCAGGGCAAAATGTACCAATAGGGATATTTTCTGCTCTTGTAAAGGGTCTAAACCAATCAGTCCATGCTTAGAAATCATCCCTTGCCAACCTCTTTTTTTTTTTTTTTTTTT